>LKNJ01002144.1:101926-158317 GCA_002120245.1 Maccullochella peelii | reverse complement strand
TGCCAGCTGTAGTGTTGACAAATGAAATGATCGCTGCCCCGTTGCGGGCGCGATCGCTTTGCTTCTTACAGCGTCCCTTACGAGCCTTTACTCTATAACCGGGTTCATCCAATCCCGCAGTGGATAATACAGTTAATATATATACCAGCGACCGTACTTTTTTACTTTAGCCTACTGTAATAGCTACATGTAATAGTAGACATGTAGCACACCGACAGGAGGCCGGTGAGAGGAAAACAACGTCACCTTCATTTCATTGGTTAACACTACAGCTGGCATTCTATTGGTTGGGGAATTTTGAGTGGGTTGTTGCACAAAAAATCCGAGAGCAGAGCAGGAATGTCAGAGCAGACGTTTCACGAGCGCACAGAAGCATGCAAGTGCGAGGAGAAGGGCTGAAGCTGGAGCGCAGGAAATCTGCGCAAGCAACAATATATCTGAGTGCAAGCACACAGTTTGAGCAGAAGCAGAGCAAATCCAAGCGCAAGCAGGTGCTATTTGAGCGCGAGAGCAGGGTTTTGAGGGAGAGTATTACAAAATCTGAACATGAAATCAATAAATCATGCTCTGTAAGTGAAAGACTACACTCTTGATTAAAGACAGGAAAAAAGCACCATATTAAACTAGCTGAAATGTATTAATTCTTTATTGCCACTGTTAAAGTGTAAACACAACCATACTTTTTCTCACACCTCAGGTGCATTGGCAGATACAGAGTGACTCGGATATAGCAGGTGACTTCCTAGCTTTAGCCGGCTCCGTGATGATCTTAGACGGCCAAAGGGAGGCGGTAATTGTCCTCAGCCTGATGCCTGATACAGTGCCAGAGCTGGAGGAGCTCTACACTGTCCGACTCACAGCTGTAGAGGGTGGTGCTACTCTGGATACCAGCCCTAACCTCATCAGAACGCGCATCAGGTTTGTCAAATTGTCATGATGGTTCTGTTAATCTCCATAACATATATTGATTTCCAGGTAAAAAGTCTAAGATGGAATTAACTTGAAATGAATCTTCCTCTCTCCCCCTTAGGGTGCATGCTAATGATGAGCCCCACGGTGTCTTTTCCCTGAACCCCGAGCAACAGTCTATAGTGGTAGTGGGGTCAGGGTCTGAGGTCACCAGAGCTCTGATCATGAATGTGACACGGCTTGCCGGGCTGTTTGGCAACATTAGTGTGGGCTACAGGATCAGTGGACAGATAGATGAGGTGATGGACATCGCGGTGGTACTGGGAGGACAAGCTGAAGGAAGGTTATTCTTGAGAGAGGGACAGACCTTCAGTACTATCACTCTGACCATTAGCAGCCAGGTATGGATGAGCATGCTTGTGCAGAGACATGCGTTCAGCAAATTAAGACAAAAAATTCTGTGAATGATTAAAGAGGAAGCTTTTTAACATACCATAGTTTATATTGTTTTTAAGCAACAGTATAAGACTTCTCCTGCTTTTCTCTCTGTAGGCGTTTTTGTCAGTGGGTGAGAGGTTCACAGCAGAGCTGACTGATGTTAGGCTAGTCAGTCCTATCCTCGGCCCTCCGCCTCGCCTTATTCGTGAGGCCAGCGTTGCTACGGTGACTGTGCCTGAAGAAGCTGCCAGCTCAGAGGCGAGTTGTGGTTCTGGGTTTTTTTTGTTTGTTAATATATGATTTATCTGTTTTTAATTGCTCCCTCTGCAGGGCACTCAGGATGCAAGACTTGCTACCAATCAGTGCTCCTATCATTGTTTGAGCCTCAGTGCCTCCATCTCCACCGACTTTAATATAATTTGAAAATTACATAATACAGTACCTTTTTATAACTGAGTTAGTGCTGAGTCCTTGACTGCTCTATGAACACTTTCTTGTTGAGCCTTTTGAATGGTCCATGTAACACACTAGGGCTAACTAATATTCTAATGTATATGTTTAATACAATTCTAGCTCTGTGGTTTTAAGTACAACATAACTACATGTATAAGAAGCAATGCATCTTTTTTTTACTGGTTTAATGGTAAAGGAGGCAACAAGATAATGGCATTATTAACTGCCTTCTCTCTCATATGTTGTGCAGGTTGGCTTTGCCTCCGTGGCTTTGCGGGTTTCAAGTATAGAAAGAGGGACATGTGAAGCAAAAGTGACACGAACGGGGCTGTTTGGGGACATCAGGGTGCAGTGGAACGCTGGGTATCCTTCAGGACAGGCCCCGTCTGGGCTCAGACTGGGAGCTATCACCCCAAGCTCGGGTACAACAACCGGAGAGGGAATGATCACTGAAAACCTGAATGATAGAAGTGCAGACTCACATTTTCTCAAACTACTTGGATTATTTCTTTCAAATGATTTTAAGTAAAGTGATATTTGAACAATGATTTAATTCGTAATTTGTCTGTTTTAAATGTTTAGTAGTGTGTGCCTTTCTGTTTGATTAATCATGGATACCATTTAGTTATACCTGTATGGCAGTGAACCAATCAGAGCTTTCATCTCTGATAGGATGAACTATCCTCAAAGAATATACTTATTTCTTTCTGTAGACCAAACACTTTCAGTCTGGTGTTGAGGCTGACACCAACAACACCAACATGGACTAATGACAGCCTGCATTCTTAACTGTTGGTAATGTGCTCCTTTCTTCATATTCAGGCTCTCTGACCCTGTCCCAGGGAGAGAGGACTAAAGCCATATCGCTGACAGCTGTTGCTGATGCATCTGAGATAGCTTCCTATGCCATACACCTCACTGCTGCCACCTCCAGCGCTCCTGCAGCCAATACTGTCAAGCTCAGGTAATAGTTTCACAGTGGTCTGAAGTAAATAAATACATGTTAACTTGGACTTGGTTAATTCGCTAGAGAGGGTGAGCATAAAGACAAAAAACTGTAGGTTTAGGTGACATTTTTTTCTACAGATCATCTGTTCATGAAAAGACAACCCCCATAATCCGCTCATTTTTAGTATGTGCTACTCCAGCACCCTAATTTCCTAATGTTACCATTTAAATTATGACATATTTGTCTATGTCAGATGTAGCCTCACACTGATGTCTGCCTCCCTGTACAGGTCAGGATTTACTGTGGCAGAAGTGGAGCCATTGGGAATCTACCAGTTTGCCCCCAGTTCACGCCAGCTGGTCATTGCAGAGGACATTCAGACTATAACACTTTATGTTCAGAGACTCTACGGTTTTCGTAGCAACAGCACCCGCCTGTCCTATAAAACAGAAGCTGGCAGCGCAGCAGCAGGACAGGACTTCATCGCAGTGCCGGACGGCCGTTTGGTCTTTGACTCACCTCGCCAAACCAACACCTCCTTCCGCCTTTCAATACTTGACGACTCCCTTTCAGAGGCTGACGAGTACTTTCATGTCAACCTCACAGATGTTCAAGTCCTTACTCCAGACTTACCTCGAGCAGATAACTCTCCTCGCCTCAACCCTCAGCACAGTGTGGCAACCGTCACCATCCTGGCTAGTGACTTCACCGGAGGAGTGCTGAGTATTGGTCCTGGACTGGTCCAGATACCTGAGGACAGAGATGAGGTGACCCAGCAGGAGCAGAGGGTGGTTCTGAGGGTGCGCAGGTCCGACAGTGTGGCTGGGGCTGTGAGGGTTCGGGTCCAAGCATATGGAGGTGTGTGTTTGTTTTGTTGCACTGCTTTACTGCACCATTGCAGCATATTATATTGTCATTTACTGTGATGTTTACAGTTTTCCTATAAGTTGTGTTGCTGCACTTTTATCCAGATGGAAATACAACGCCTCTTCCCTTCACTCTGGAACCTGTTGGGAACCTCGCAAAGGAGGAACAGGACTTTCGCCTGGAGTCCACTATAGTGTCCCTTCAGGCTGGTCAGAATGAGACGCAGGTTGTCCTCCTCATCCTGGATGACTCAGAGCCCGAGGGACAGGAAGTATTCTTCATTTACCTCAGTGATCCAGAAGGAGGAGCGCAAATCACAGACAGTCCACATCAGGGCTTTGGAGCTTTTGCCAAGATCACTATCCTTGGTAAAATAATGAAAAAAAGATCTTTGTTTGAGTCAGCTATAGATTCAAGATAAAAATAAAGTCGTATTACTGTTTTGCTTGCAGTGTGTTCTAGCAATTAAAAATGATGCAACGTATTTGTTTATTGGTATGTATTCTGGACTCTATCTTACTCTACTTATAGAACCAGCTGAACCCCAAGTGTGTCTTTTGGGTCTAATCAAATGGACCTGCAGACATGTGTTTGTTATCTCAATGAGTGATTCGATGTTCTTCTCCGGTTTCACTAATGCGATTTGATTTGTATTAGGCCACTGCTACATTAGTCTCCAGCTGTTGTTTTGGGCCTCACGTCTCACATAATCACTGCAGTGGACAGATTATTTGGTTATACTGCATGTACGGTTGATTACAAAATAAATGATCATAAGATTCTGAGGTTATGAGGAAATTAATTTGCACTTTCCGTCTCGGTTTTTCTCTGTTTCTGTTTTGTCCTCTGTCCTTACCAGGGAGTGACTTCCATAACGGTATTTTAGGGTTTAGTCTTGATTCTCTGATGGGCCAAGTTCTGGATGAGGATTCGGTGAACAGAACTGCTCTCCTCTATCTGCAGAGACAGAGAAACAGGTAATAAAACAACACTTTATTGTTACCTTTTCGTTAAAAACTGATTCTAACAAATTGACTTAATAAGAAATTGTCACCTGGAAATGGTTCCACATTTTATTGCCACCAAGATGTTTTATTCTTTGTAGTTACTTAGTCTGATCTTTCTCACTCTGTTTAGAGCCTTTGAGGACTTGCAGGTTTTCTGGAGAGTTACCTTCAGCAAGGCAACTCTAACTCTTGTCAACAATGGAGTCGACCTAACCAGACAGTTGGTGCAGACCAAAGGAACTGCACTGTGTAAGAGAGGAGAGATAATCTGTGCTCTCACTGTGGAGGTCCAGGATGATGAGGTGAGAGAGAGGCAGAGGCCCCTTGTGAAAGCAATGCTACGGCGTGTTGGTATCTTGCTGACCTTGAAATCCTTCCCATCCTACAGTACAAGGAATTAAACGAATTTAGCAGGATAATGATTTTCTGTGTGTTCATACGAAATGCTGTGGTGCACAAAATAAAACAATCACTCATCTGTGTTGCCATAGGAACCAGAGTACCAGGCGTGGTTCTTGGTGGAGATTTATCAGGTGGGTGCTGGAGCTACCATTAATGAGACTACCCGTTTTGCCAACATCACCTTGGCAGAGAGCGACGATCCACAAGGCATTGTGTACTTTGCTGTGGGCCATAGACTGCCCATCGCCACCCCGAAGACCACAAGGCTCAGTCTCCAAGTCTACAGACGAGCAAGCACAGCCTCAGTCATGTCCGTACAATATCGCACACTGGTGAGTAACAAGCAGATGTCTGGTAAATTAAGTACACGCATACATTATATATGGCACACATGCATACCTGTACATATGAATACAAATGGACACACATATGCACAGTAAAATATGCTGAAATGCACACAAACATGCACTGTGCAAATGAAATAGTATTTGTAATGAGTTGAATTTATTTAACACTAAATGGTATTTGACCTATTTATTGGAAGCACTTTTTGTTCATTCAGCTTTGCCTTGAAGGTGTCATTCTGTGTAGGAGGAAATCACGTTTACAATCTAGGCCAATCATTTGCTAGCTGATATTAGATTTTTCCCCAATCGATGAAAGCATAACACCTGAATGTCTGTCTGACCTGGTTTTGTTGACCTGATTTACCACGAGTTTCAGCAGACACAAATCTAATTGTACACTGATCTAATTTGTCTATTTCATAACACTGTCATTGGTACTACGACTAAGCACCAATATTGGGATGTACTGTAGAATGTTGTCATTTTGTCTTGCAGTTTTTTTCCTTATGAAACACTATTGGAAAATTAGAAGCACAATGGGCTTTTTATGTTTACTTATTCCGAATAGGGACACTTCTTCAGAGTTTAAAGTAAGTAAAACTGAGTCATTGTTGAATTCTCTTAGAGATACAGTATATTGTAATGCAAAAATGCTAGAAAGATATTTACCAAAAGTACCAACTTTGCATGAAGATAATCCTGGTATAATTTACACAGGTATTCTGATATGGAGGGCCATTAACTAAATTGCATTTAGTTAATGGATTTAGTCTGCCCTTGTCTAGTCATATTGTTTATATGAATGTATTAATAATGGTCGTGGTCTATTGATGCTGATGATGACCGATGTTTCCTCCCCTCACCTCTTCAATCCCATTGCCACCCTCCTTTTCTCTGAGGCATCATGATTAGAGATATCTTGGCTGCATGCAGTTCAAGGACATGAAGTATTCACTGGCACACCTTTTGATATTGGAGATAAAAGTGTGTGTGAGTGGCTAGTGCACTTAGCAAAAATAAAATACCTCACTGAGACACATGGCCAGGTCATCTGCTTTCATCTCTCAGAACTAAAGCATGTCGAGACGAACGGTTTGATGCATAATAAAAGCCCAGTCCTCATTTGGTTTACATTATGCTTTCACAACATGGTCAGCTTCACTCATCCACACGTGCTGCTGTTGGAATGTAGATCATGTGAACGCTGTTTACCAAATGATAGTGGTGCCTTTAATAGTCGAGAGTAGTCTAATGTACAGTTGTTGTTGTTGTTGTTGTTGTTGACTGTTTTCTGGTTGCAAGTTTTTGTCATTGTTTATACATTTTGTGGGTATGTTACAGTATATGTGGTTATTTATTTATTTTGCAAAACAATGCTGGTTAAGATGACTCCATCCAACACAAAGTATTTCTGTTTTTCCTATAGGAGCTCCCCAGAGAAGAGGTAGTTGTTCCCTCTATAATCTGGCCTGCTAAAGCAGGGATGGACTTTCTTAAACAAGAGGGTAGGCTAACTTTCGATGTGGGCCACCCTAACGCATCACTGGACATTTACCTCACACCTGAACTCAACTCATCATTGCCCACACCGAAGCGCTTCCAGGTGGAGCTCTACAATGCTACAGGGGGAGCCAGAGTGCACCCTCGGTTTGGGCTGGCTAATGTGACTCTGGTGTCAAACACAGCAAGTGAAGCTGTGTGGGTCTTACTGGACCAATTACATCAGCCTCTTGACCCAACTATATTGAACCAGGTGCTGCACGGATTGATCAATAAGGTCACTACAACTCTCACTCGTGAGCAGATGGCCGCCGTGATCGAAGCTCTGGGGAAGGTAAGAGGGTTTGAGAACAAAAGCATTTCCTGTAAACTAATGCCTAAACCTTGTTTTAAGGCCAATTTAATTCATTCTCATTGAAGCTGGAGGAGCAGATAAAACAGATGTAATATGATGTAATACCAGTATAATATCAGTAATTTTCTCCAGAATGTCTTCCATACCAACATATTTGGTCAAAAACATATTTGATTTTGTCAGTCCTTCCCAGCCCTTGGTGCAAATAGCAGGTACTGATTTGTATTTGATTTTTAAAAATGATTTTATAGTGAGTCAGTAATGACAGAAACACTTGCTTCTGCATGATTTTTTTTTTATTTCCACTACTTGAAGCTTGTGAGTCAGTGTAGTAGTCCGTGTCAGACAGATCTACGCTAAAGGGCATACATCACTGCAACTTCACTACTCTGACAGATCTGAGGACCAGTTTGTCATCTGAAAAGGTCTCAGTTGTCACTCTATATGAGCGCTGCTATCACTGTACTGCTCTGATCCTCCAGACAAGCAGAGACACCACTGTAATCTAATATGATAGAGTTTGCGGGGGACGGAAGCGAGAGCAGAGACAACAGAAATGAGTTGCACAGCATGAGGATATGTGGGCGCACAAAGAGAGAGCAAGAGAAGGGAAGGAGACAGTGTAGAAAAGTGGCATTAATTCACTATAAAAGCTGCATAACACTGAGGCCTAAACCAAAGAAAGTGACAGGGCCAGCAGAGGTGGAACAGATGAATACAGCACTCAAATGCAGATCACACACACAGTATATCGGAGGGATCAACTTGCAAACAATAGTAAAGAAAACAGTTTCTCAGTGCATTGTTGGTAGACTGCAGATACAGAAAGAAATTTTGTTTATCTCTATTTCCTCTGAGACAGGTGCTTGCAGAAGCAGAGAGGGCTCCTTTACAGGAAAGTAGCCGCAATTTGACCTATGACCTACTCTGTTCCTTGGCCAATCCCAGCAGAGTCGACACCCAAGGCCTCAGCCACCTTGCTGAGGTGGCCGAGCGATTTGCGTTCTCCTTCCACGCGCGCAGTCAGTGTGAGATGTGAGTGTCCCTTCTCAAAAGAGTGATGAGTGGGAGGGAGATATCCCTCTTTAAAATTTTAAGATGCTGAACATGTTACATGTGATTTTACAGATAAACACAGCCTTACCATGCATGTTACATCAAAGCACAAAGGATTTTCCTGTTATTATAAGGTTTTCATGCTTGGTATTACAAATGTTTTTCTTTGTGTGATTTCTCCAGAAGGGGCACCTTCCTGGAAACATGTCCATATATGACCATCTCTGCCTTCCAATGGTACCCCACACAGATCAATGGATACACATTTAGGGGCCGTAATGCAGACTTCTTCCAGCTCCCAGATACCCTCCTGGCAGTAACAGCAGTCTCGACTGCTCACTGTGGTAACCTCAGCCAGATTCAGCTGACCGAGTTTAGAACTGAACACTGGTTTCTGACCAGTGATACAACCTCTGCTCTCAGTGGGAAGGTAGGGAAGCACTCAGATAGTTAGACTTCATTTTTGCTGACAATTTTGTTTTTTTCAACTTGGAAAATGTGTTTGATTAAAAACAGCAGGTGGCAGTATTACTCCAGTATAAACTAGCCATTAATTTTTTAGTCCAGTCCACAGCTGACCTCTCTTCTCTCCTTCTGCTTGTATCTAGGTATTCTCAGCCAGCCTCCAGGACAGAAGGTCACGACCCCTTGAAGATGGCAAAGAGGTGGTGTATCGTATCCACACCCCTGGTCAGCAAGTTAAACCAGGCCGTTCTCTGTGCCTTCTCTGGAACCAGACCACTGCAAGGTAATCCACCACAGACACACCTATTCAGATACATGCTCAACCATTCTTAATAACATTTAAAAAAAAAGCAAGTTGACACTCAAGGTATATATTAAAATTAAAAATGTTTCTATTCTTGATAATATGACCATGATTGCTTCAGCAGTAATATAAGTGACTGAGATTTATTCTAGTACGTACTAGTAGTATGTTATTTGTTATTTATCTCAACTAAGTCTATAGCCTCCCTCTGATACTGTACTGTGGCTTTGTGCTCACCTCTGTCTGTCATCCTTGCACTTATCGGGTGAGACCAGTTTGCGAAGTCGAGGGCAAAAGTTCAAGTTCAGCCTCTCAGTAAGGCCTCTCTTTGGCCATGGGGGAAGTCACATCTGTCTGTTTAATATGTTTGTTTAATATATTCAGTCCGCTACACTCTGAATCCTCCCACTCGAAGTGGGTTTGTTGATGACATTCCTGGGTTGTGGAATGGGACTTGGCTGGAACACGCTGTTACAAGTTAAGAATTGGCAGGTTTGGTTTGTCCGGACCAGCTACTTGGACGATGCATCCCAGAAAACAAAATACATGAGAGAACTAATATGGAGAGAGAGCAAAAGGTGGAGAGAGAAGCCAAGTCATTGACAGGGAAAGGTCAACGTTGCAGGATGACTCTCTTGCTGTGAATAGAAGGTCAGAATACAAAATGTTACAGAGGATATTTTTTGCTTTTCAAACACTGCTCACTCAATTCCTGTCTGTCAGTAGTGCAACCAAATCCAGCATAAAGGTAACAACAGATAGCTCTCAAAGAAGCCAAAACATCAGAGAGCAAATTGGACATACTTGTAAACATGATGATATTTGCCTCACCTGTGTTTTTGTTGTAACAGTAGTGTCTTAACTTGTCTGTCCTTTTTTTTTCCTCACCTTTTCCTGCATGCTCTCCTCACCTCTAGCTGGTCATCAGATGGTCAATACTGCAGGGTTGTGAAAGAGAGTGGGGACTATGTGGAATGTGCCTGCTCCCACTTGTCTATCTACACGGCCTACGCAGAGTTTGCCACTCTTGCATCCTACAACGAGGCTTTCTATGCCTCTGGATTTATCTGCATCTCAGGTACAAAACACACTCTGTCTGTCTTTTTTCATGTGTTCACTTGTTTTCCTGTGTTTTTTCTGTTTGCCTACTTGCCTTTCTCTTTCTCCCTGGTGCATTCCTTCCTCAGAGTTTGATATTCCATATTCCTCCCACATTGTTATAAATAGCCACTGCTGAAAATCACTTGTTAATTTACCATTAATATTTGTTCCATGTCTTGCACTCGTCTCTCCCTCAGGCTTTGCATTGGCCATTATATCCCACGTACTGTGCTCCCGTTTCCCTATGTTTGCTGCCAAACTGCTTACCCACATGATGTTGAGCTGCCTTGGAACCCAGGTAATACAGCTCTGCTCAGATCTTGTTATATTAGTGTTGTACTATAAAGGCCACAATGAGCACTAACACCTGCAATTCACAGCTTATGAAGGCTGAGACCTTCAAACTCCCACACCATCTGCATTAGTTTCTTTGGCATTTTCATCTGCTCGTATCGTATTTTATAGATTCCCTATATTGCCTTAAATGTAGATGAATTGGGAACCTTTGGAAACTGTTATAGAGGCATTCATCTCTCTGTGCTGTATGGATCAGTAGCTCGCATTCATTAACACAGCTGTAATGCATATAGTGCAACACACACCTTCACATAAAAGAAACGCACACATACATGTACTCCTTTTATATTAACATATTTTTAATGTTTGAGTGCATACACACTCACACACACATATACTGTATGCTACCAACCCTTCTTACTGGCCACTAGACATGTCACAGGTATTTTCTTGGAAGTGTGCATAGACGAATCACACACACATCATCGAATGTCGTTGGTTTGCGGGCAGACGCGTCTTGACAACGCAACCATGCCCCCCGCACCCTCGCCCATTAAAAACGCGAGCTGTCACGTAAGCAATGAGCGAGATAGACATGTGGCTGCAGGTTTGTCTCTCAGCTGGTCCCGACCATGCATGTGTGTGTATGTGTGCATGTGTGTGTGCATGAGCGAGTGCGGGACTGGTAATTTTCCACTGGTCCCCCCTCTCTTTGGATGACAAACACGAGCCCCTACTAAAGCAGATTGTCGTTGGGGGCTAACCACCTTGGGCTCGACCTGTTTATGGCCCAGGCAGAGCCCCTGAACCTAAAAGGGTTTTGGATGGAAAATTCCATCCTGTTCTGTTTCCTTGTTGGTACTGTACTGTATGTTATGGCCTTCTTCCTTGGATGCGCACGTGTCTGAGATTGTGCTATGGTTTATATCATACATGGGTGTGTTTCTGTGGCCTTCTAGTCAAGGCCAGCCGATGAAGTCCTGGTTGAATTCCAGACTGTCAAACTGAAGGCCGAACTGAATGTGCGCTCTGGTATTAAGATGTACCCTGTAAGTGGTCGTCTGGTGCTGCTGGGAATATTTTGGAGGTAATGATGGGGCTCACAGTGCAGGATGTGCTGAATTAAAATAGACCAACTGACGTCAATGTCTTCACTTAAGTATGCACTTTATCTTAGAACTGAGATGTCTAGCTAGAAACAGAATAAACATAACTTCCTTTTTAGATAAATGCATGGGACCTGATTTTTTTTTGCTTGTCTATCCAGTATTCTTATTGACAAAGAAATAAGTAGGTCAATCAAGAAGACTGAATGTGCCTTACTGACTGACTCACTCACCCTTCATTGTTAAAACATGCATGCACGAGGTGATGTGTGCAGTGGACATAATTCTATAACATCCTTACGATTCAATGTTGTGTTTGGTCCCTTCGGAAATCACCTGCCTCCCACCCGGAACATTTCGTCCCACGTCCAATGTTTTAACAGGGAGGAGCTGTATTTTATAAACTACACGAAGAGGCTCCAATAATATTTAGGAAACAGAAAGTTGTGGGTCAAACATTTTAGTTTCTGGCAGTCTGCAGTTCTGATGAAGGAGGCTTTCCTAGTTCCAGTTTGTTTTCCCTAATGATACAAAAGTAAAACTAAGTAATGTTGTCCCACCAAAACTCGTATACTAGAGTCAATCTGCATTCTATTAAATTGAATCTAAGCCGAGACAATGGATTTAGAGGCTAAAGGATGAGTAAAATGCATTTAATATATAAATAAATAATGAAATCAAATTAAATGAATGTTGTCCTTGGTCTTGGGATACAGAATATTCATTTTCATTTCATTTCACATGTAAATGGCACTTGTTAAAAGCATCACTGTAGAGATCATGGTCATGCTTTCGTGGTCTGTTTAGTCTATATCTGTAAGGATTTATCTGAATCCACATCTCTGTAAAACTGAGGCTGTAGCTGTTGTACACCACTACATGGTCAGTCAAGTGGCATGCCATTGGTAGTTTAAAGCCAGTCCTCTGCTGTAGTTGATCTTTCGTCTTTTTGAATTTGGAATGCATCCCGGCTTTATATTTACAGCCAAAGGTAGGCACTAGGTAGCGATTAGTGTTAAATTTCTGTATTAAGAAGGCCAAGATCTTGCATCTTTGACAGAGGAGTTGCAATTAGTGACAGAAACGTCTCCTGAACTTGTGGGTCTCAGCCTCGCTCGTGCCTCACCATTGATTTGAAGTGTCAGGTCCAGCTCCAACCACCTCTGACAGAGAGGGCTCTCCATCTGTGGTGGCTGGGCTGTAATTAGTCACTGACGCTGCTCTCTGTGGGGAGAAAATTAAAGCTGCCGGGATGATTTATTTCTCTCTGCAACAACTACAGTCAGCTAGAAAGAAATAGAATAATATCCCATCCCTCTGTGAGAGTCTGAGAGTTCAGAGCAGGTGGAGGAGATGAAGAAGGTGGAGGCTGGTTTCTAGTTAGAAAATGTCACACACCCGAGGGCACCAATGGAGTAAATTTAGCTGTTAAACCACTATCGAAAGGAAGGCAACAGGAGTATGATATAGTATAAGCAAGAGAGGAGGGTGAAAGAGGAAAAGAACATTTGGCGTGACGTGCAAGATACGTATGACATCAGCTCTAAATAAAATGCATTTAGTTCCATCTCCTAAAACATTACAAGACAATAAGCTACATTAATAATAGCTCTATTGTCAGGGAACCACCGAAAAAAAAGCCACACTAGTGAGAGGGAAATGTTCCATCTCATCTTCAGTGTTCCCAGGCAACAGTGGGCAGTGTAATGAAAAAATGAAAATCAGTAAATTATGTACTTATTGCCATGTAAGTTGGTAGGGCCTAACCCTACCTAACACACAGCAAGTCAGACGCTGTAGTTCCATCACAACCACTTCCCTAACTATTTATGTCAATGTGACTTTTTACAGCTCAGTTAAAGTAGAAAATATGTCTTCAAACAGCTTGTGCAGCATATTGCCAAGCGTCTTGTAGCTACTATGTGTCCAAAGGTCTGATACTTCTTAATCTTCTGGGATTTTTAATTTAAATGATGGATAAGATACTGTAACTCAGACTGCACAGTATTAGATATACTGTATATTCTGTAGGCTTACATAGTTTTAGTAAGAGTTTTTGAGAGGTCCAACAATATATCAAATATAGAAGCAGGTTGTTGAAGGTGTCAGAGGGTCAGACTGATCTGGTTTTGGTATCAAGACACCCACAGGGTGACAGAAGCGTCAGACCTCCTACTGAGAGATAATAGTGATTTATCCCATCCACCACCTGAAGGGAGAGTCCTCTCACTGTGAACGATTGTGGTTTTGTGTGTGTGTGTGTGTGTGATCAGAGGTTGTGCGGTGACAGTCTCTGGCTCTGGCCAGCAGTTTGTCCTTCCCTCAGCAAGACAACTGAAGATTGTCTGTGTGGAGTGGAAATTTACCCGGTGCATATGTACTATGCAAGTGAGCCTCACCTGTTTGTATGTGTGTATGTATGTTAATGTGAATGGGATTTTGTGCATGTCTTCATGTCAGGGCTCATCACACAAGAAGCAATAAAGCCCAGTTATCTTGGGCAATCAGCGGTCTGGTATTAGTCTATGTATGTGCAAATGTCTGCGCATGTTTTAGTGTGTTATCCCCTCATCCACATGAGCCACACTGAAGAAATATTTTAACTCAGAATTGTATATTCTCTCTAAGAAGGTCTGTTCACTGATTGTGTCCCTCTCAATACATATTTTTTGCTGCTATGTGACAATTATCTCATGTTTCTAGAACATGTAAGTCCATCAAAATCAAACATATTGCACAACTTTCTTCCAATATACCATGCTTTACTCCCCAAATGTTTTCAGTTATTTTGCCGTCATCAGGGTGAAGGTCTACAGTTATATGTGGTCCTAAATGCAATAAGACCACGTTGTAAACTCTTAGATCAGTATTCATGCGTTTTTGATGTGTCTCCAGGAGACAGATCACTGCTGTCATAAGTCTGAATTCATTTTAAACATAAATCAGTGACATTAGAGACAGCAAGGTCACAAAATGTGTGGATATTTTTGCCCTCCTTTAAAACACTAGATGGCTCATGGTTTCAGTTCTCATTTTATTTGTGCCCCTTTTCTCATCTTTCAGTTCCTTGGGCACTTCATCATCCCACTTAGATTCACACCTTTCCCGCTAGCTTCAGAGAAGAGATTCCCAAGAGAATGGTGTAAAATGTTCTAACAGGACATGACATGGCTAACTGACGGTCTTTTCAGGGAAAGGTCAAGTGTCATTGTCGTTATAGTTCTCCTGTAGCACTGTATGTAGTGTCACCAAATAAACTGCAAAATTTCCAACTTTGACAGACTATTTACACCAGTTATTTCAACAAGATATGATTCTATTGAAAGTCACTAAACATTAGTATTGAAATACTCCCCAGCCCAGTGGTGTGTCTATTGATAACATATGATCGACAGAACTCTCATATTTCATATAATATAATACTTCAGCCTGGTCAAATACAGAATGGGATTTTGGAGATATGTGTGTGCTTGAACACACGTATCCAGGTGCCGGTATGGAAAATGAAAATCTAATCTCCAACTCTATTGCAAACAAAACACAATTTAATTTCTCATCCATTGTAATTTATTAACCATTCCCACACACTCTGTGAAGTGTTTACCCCAGTGGTCCAAGTGCTTTATTCCAGTATCTGGGAGGTGTTTAGGTGACTCTTAGTTCTAGTTATAAAGGATTTCCTGTTAGCTCTGGGGCTGGATCCAGCATTCTGAAGTCCATGCCTCACTCCACAAACACACACAGGCGCACATAGACACTTACTTCTATCCCCCCATACACCACCCACCACCGTCACTTCCAGTCTCTGAGCAGAATAAAGACGCTGTCTGATTGCTGTCGGGATTCCTAAAAGTTCCTGTTTGTCGTCAACGTGTGTGTGTGTGTGTGTGTGTGTGTGTGTGTACGTGGGTGGGTGGATGGGTGGGGGATTTAGGTTTTGGACGAGCATGCATGCAGTTTCTCAGCTCTCCAGGAAAGGGGTATTCCAAGCGTAATCCAAGACGTTACCGAGTCCTTGTCTGCAGAGCATAAGATCAACACAAGCCTTTGTAAATGAAGGGAATGACTCTTCTTTTCCTGAGGAGGTTTATCTGTTCCCATCATGACCAATCAATCACTAAATCAAAAAACAGAGTTTTTGTGTGTGTGTGTACTTCTCTGGTTGACGTCAGAGAATATGCCTATCTTATCCTATTCTGTGCTTATCCCCACAAGTGTTTGGAAACAAACTGAGAAAGCAAAAGAAGGGAAAGAATGAAAAGAAATCACATCCACTTTAGATTATTCTCAGATAAAATAAAAGGTCCTTTGCTTTAACAAAAAGGTTTTTTACGGTGAGTCTTAGGATGTCACTTTTGCTTGCAGTTGTTAAAGAATATACAGCAAGATAAAGTATACGGCATGTCCTTGATAAGATTTTAATGCAATTCTAAGCTCTTTACTGTCTGTCAGCCCAAGCTAATGGCAGGCAAGTGATGGAAGGGTATAAAGTATCAGCAGTCAGGGGCTGTGTTGCTGTGTGTGTGTGCGTGTGTAGAGAGAGGACAGTGGAGAGGTGAAGACAGCCTCTTGGGAGACTCGCATTACGTTCTCCTGGCTGGTCCAACGCCTTGTGCCTAGTGTTGCCCTGACTCCTCTCCTCTTCATGTGATCTGACTCTGTTCAAGTCAGCAGCATCTTTCTTCCAACAACAACACTCACTGTTCACTGTGACCTTGTCTCTGTTCCCCGATAATGAAAAATGAGGCTAAACTATACAAACCAAAAGCTAATTCTTTTGCTCGTAAATTTTCTTTCTTGGCGTCATTTTCTTGTTTTACTTTCATCTGTCTTTCTTCACCTCTGGCTTTTCGCTTCTCCTCTCACCCAACCTTTATTTCACAAAATGATGAGTAATGTCCCTGTTTCTATTCTCTGTCCCCTTTATCATTCTGGCTACAGCTGGGCTTAGCTAGGAGCTGTGACATTACAAGCTGCAAAAAGACAGTCTCTCCCTCTCCTTCTAACTCTAACTTGGCGGGAATGGCTGGTCACATCCTGTGTGACTCATCAGTTTGACCAATGACGATATCTTCTCATGTTGCTATTCCCTAAACTGGTTACAGACGCTCGACATACTAAAAAAGTGTAATAACATCATCAACAACGGAATGCCCTTAAAGGTACCCTGTGGAGTTTTCTTGTAAACAGTTATGTTTACATTCAGTGTTTCTCACAAGAACACATGCGTCTTTGTGTCTATCCTTGAGGCCTATCAAATGTGTCACTTTTATTTTCCGAAAAACATTTGCAAACCAGGTTTTTTGAATATTTGCTAGCTGGCATTGATGTGAACAATGCAGGTTTCCAGTTTTACTTTTCTGCATTTTGTTGGCACATTGCACCGTGCTTTTTAGCAGTCAGCCTAACTAACTGTTGATCAGTTACAAATGTGCAGTACTTGAAGTGCTGGGTTTGTAGACCATTTACTGTAAATAGACCATCTGATTTAACAACAATCTGTTTTTTTTGGCAGACACAGTCAGAAACTACACCAGCTTCTGAAGGTGATTGAATCTAAAAAATAATGAGATTTTATGTGATATGCTTTGTAGTCTATTTTAGCCTGATCATCTTCATCTTGGTTGGCCTTTGTGCAGACTGGATAAAGTAATGGGATACTAAACTGAGAGTTACACTTACACCTGTCTGTAGTAGACAGCCTACTGCTTGATCATGTTGCATTCATATCAACTTCAAACAATAGTTATACATCACCAACCATAAAACCTGCAGGGAAATTAAAAGCTCACCTAATGTCATAGCCTTTTTTATACTCACCTTCTCTTTGTCACGTACAACTTGACCACAGATCAAACGTACTTTATTTCCTCAATTTCATAAGGATATAGGGCAATCTTCAACTAATTGGTGTCATTAAGTCTCAAGCATTTTCCTGACACATTGTATACACTCTCATACGGTATGTGCAAACATCATCGATTCTATCTGTGTTGTAATAGAAATTGAACTTTCCTCTGTAGCCCTCACCCACATACTGTTGCACAAATACCTTAAAGGCAGCAATTATTTATGAATCGGTCTAGTTATTTATTTAACGGGGTGGTCAGACATTAGTCTTATCTGGATTATATCGGGATAAAACACGCACACACACATACAATCTTCTACAAATGCGAGCCATCCTTATCAGTCCAATCTCCTTGGGAAACTACTGACCAATAATACGAAACTAGTTACGTTCGGTCATTGTCAGTCACAGTCATTTACTGTGCTTTTGCATAGGTTGCAAGCAGTTATGTTTGTGTGTCTGTGGCCACCCTGTTTTAATTGATTTGTTAATATCAGCAAGGGCGATGTAAATTGGATTAATGGTATTTGTTTTCTAACCATCCATTTTGCAGCAGCAAATTCTGCCCTTTCTGGACTCTGGAAGTTACACTGTCATTTTTATCCAAATGTGTGTTGTCCTAACAGCTGGTGACCCTAGAAATACTTCCATGAACTTTCCTCTATTTCCAGAAAAAGCACAGTAAACAGGAGGCCACACTAGCCATTCTCCTTCATCAGGGCTCTAAAGTTAGCTCCTGCCTTGTCTGGTAGCTGTGAGACATGAGACAGCACACATCCAACAGAAAGTCCTACAAGCTGTCAATGCATAGGGCAGTTATTTCTGAGGTGACGGGATATTTCAGTTATGCACACCTTTTATACAGTATAACAAGTCACTGTGTTAAGTCCATAAATACAGATTCACATAAACATGAATATTCAGATGAAATATGCAGTAGGATACTTTTATATCTCACTGTGCACTTAGAGAACCTCTGAATTAACAAAATCTGTATCCAACAGATATGGCCTATTACTTCCCTTGAGCTGTAACACATTGGCTTCCCATTCATTACCTGCTTCAGTAGATAAATCAACAGATATCTGAACGTAAAATCACTTGTGGCAAGTCGAGGGCTTGTATCATTTATCAGTTGTTGGCATCCCTGTAATCGTATTTTGTTATGACGGGCTCATAACTTAAGAATTTAAGACCATGGTGCAGTAAATGTACCGGCACAAAGAAATCTGTTTAAAATACAACAATAGTCATTGTTGGTCTGCTTAGTGCTGCACTTCCTAAACTCTCCATGCTGCAGCAGTTACCTTTTACCTGATTCTGTGGAGTCATTCACTTTGTCAAACAGGCTGCTGACACTGTGAGTGATAAACAAAGTGAGAGCCTACAGTTGTCAAAGTCCCCTGTATCCTGCTCTATTTTTGGAGTTTGACAGCTTGTCTTGGCAGACCTTTGTGTGCAGAGTGCAGTGAACCTTGGAGGTTTAGAGAAGTGAAAACATGGCTTATCCTGAAACTGTTGACACCACTGTCAGTGGGGTTGCCATTCTAGCTTGATGTTGCACTGGTTTTCTAGGTTAGGTTGAACAAGATGTTTCCCAGTTGTTGTAACATAAGTCACAGCATATTCACATTTAATGTCTGGTTTTACCCATGTTGTACATGTGCACATGTACAGTTCATATTTTTATTGACATGAAGTCATTATTTGTCTACCTTTAAAGCCATTTGAGGCTTTCTCATGCTTTGCAAACTATGAGAGAGAGAGAGATCTGTGACACCAGATTAATGGCCTGAAATAGAAAATGAGAGTCGCCTATCTTACTCAAAGAATCAGGAAATGTTGAATTGAGGAAGGAAATGGTGAATGGTATTCAAATATAACTGTATCTATAATAAGGTCTGATGTTCTTGGCTTTTCAGCAAACTGTAATCAGTCTATTATGTCAGTTTTTTAGCTTTGCTTGGATCTCAGTCTTATCCTGAGTATAATTTAATAGTTGGAGTTTAAGATGATAACAACAGCAGGCATGCTGCCAATTGCAAGTACATTGGCTCACAAACACTTAACGACAAAAACATTAGACACAAGGCAAACATACACAGATAAACACATATGTACACATATTCCAGCGCATTCATGGGAATATGCTCCCACAATTTCCCTTCCCTTCACAATATTGTCGAGAAACAGAGCCAGCTCCACGATGTCATGGTTTGAAACACATGCACATGCTCACATTAATAAATGCACAAACATACATAAGCATACACAGATGGCCATATGTTCACATACCCACTCATTTTACCCACTCCACCCTATATACATACACACACACACACAACAGAAACACGTAGCATCACAAACACAGCCCCAGCCTTCAGCTCTTGGTCACTTTGACCTGTAGGGGTCACTGTAGCTCCACAGCCAGAGTCAAGTTCAACAGCAGATGTGAATGAAGTGCCTGATCAATGACTCCCCTGAGCTCTCCTTTTTATGACTAGACCTTTTGTGGAGCACACTAAGAAATTGCTGCACTGATATCCAGAAGTATGAAGAAGAATGCTTTGAGTCAAATCCTCCATCTCTTATTCTTTGAATTCAACTGTAGAGATATTAAAGCTGTAAAAATCTTTCCCTCTTTGTAAACAGAATCTGAACGGCCAATTACAAAGTTCTCTAGTGCAGATTAATCTAGGTTGCTTGATACAGTTTGCAGTTAAAGTCTTTCAAGCATTGTGCTAATTTAGTCTAGGTTGGGTATGGTGTTTGGAGGGGGCATTACACAGCGCATGATGGTACAGCTGGGGCTCTGATTAAGTCTAAATTACACAGTGAGATTCCAAAGCACAGTGTATAGCGGGTTTGTGTGCAGGAGCTTCAAGAATGGAGAATACAGTATTTAACTTGATCAGACTCTTCACAAATTGATTGGCTTTACAGCCACCCATTGACTGACACTGAGTGCTGCTGCAGATCAGCCAGTTTACACAGAAGGGATCTCTCCTGGATCGATGGCCTGTTGGACAGCAGTGGATGAGGCTGCTTTACTGGGTCTCTGTAGGTTTTTGTAGGCTTTCTGATCAATATGATTAGACTTGCCTCTCATCCTTCTGATGATCAGCTGGAGCATGAAAGTACAGCCAATCTGGAAGTGATGCAACAGGTCACCATAAAAAGATCCGTGTCTTGCAAACACGAGTAGCTGTCTCGTCTGTGACGTAACCCACATGGCACTGTCATAATCATATCGCCATACTTGTGCATATGTTGGAAAGACATATCTTTATAGACCACCACACCCCTCTCCGCTCCCCTTTCTCTTTCTGTCTCTGATTCTGAATCGATCGTACATGAACATGGAAAGATGGCCTGAGCTATTAAGGGAATAAAAATCCTTTAAGTGGTATGCATCTCATTGAGACTGAAATGCCTTGGAAGCCATGAAACAAAGAAATTCCTTTCACAGCAACATTTGTGAATGTACCTGAGCAGTGGTCATATTTTCATCATGTTTTGCTGTGTGGTATTTCATCTATGGATCCAGAATTGCATAAAGCAACTGTTTAATAGTCAAACCATGGCAGTAGACCGTAGAAGTCTATTTGTGGGTTGGTGCACACCCTCGTCATGTATGCACTAAAGCACATACGCACACACAGAGGTTTGTGGAAGAAAAAGTAGACCCATTGAGTGTGTGTGTTTAGGGAGCTGACCTCGAGCAGCTGTGTTTTTCTAGGTGTGTGTATGCACATGAATCCGTGTGCGTGTGTCTCGTGCCTTGCAGCCCAAAGAGTTCTCTGTCTGGTCTCCAGACTGGTTCACACCAGATGTTGAGGAAGGAAATTTAAGAGGCTTCTTGAAAGTAGGCCTGCAGTGATCGAAAGCAGCTGCAGGTTTCCAGCAGCAGACACTCTTTGACTGAAGTGTGAATGGGAGGAAAGAGGAGAGGCCTGCTGGAATGCGAGTGGTACTGCTGAGATCTTCTCTATGGGGGAGTTAGCATGAGAATTGGTCTCAGTATGAGTTTAGCATGAGCATGGTAGGAGATGCAGCAACAGCAAAAATGTCCTTTTTATCTACATGTGCTCTCACTAAATAGGAACTGAGTATGATGAGCCATATTAACATGCACACCACACAGAAAACATCAGATTATTTGAGAACAAAACAATATATGCACATATCTGCAAAATATGCACAGATTTGGCTTCTTTTTTAATGTAATTCAACAGAAATACACAAAGTACAGTGCATTAGGTATTGTATAAAATGATTTATCACTTATTGGCTTCCACTTATTAGCTTTTCCTTCAAAGCTTCAGACTACACCAAACAAGTCCGGGATATTCCTTGATTTCCGCATTCCCTCGACTTAAAACATCGACACTAATGACAGTGCTGACAGTCCCCTATTGCTGTGTCACACCGGATCACATTAAAACTCAGAAACTTGCAGGTTCTTAGTTTAGCGTTTATTCTGGGAATATATCAGTCATTCCCTGAATACATGGTAAAGGCTCTTGATATCGTCCTTCCCTGCTTCAAAGAAGCACATAGACACTCTATTATTGTATCGCAGTGTGTGCTCACGTAAGCAAATGTAGATGTAGTGTTGTGGTTGTTTAAATGTGAAACAGACTAAAGGGGGTGTTTATTTGCCAACAGCTGGCCCAGCAAGTAAGCCTCAACCCAAAACACCTATGAACTTTACTTCTACACCGTGACCTTATGCAACTGGAAGTGCTATTCAAAAAACACTTGAGATAGATACTCATTAGCACGCATGCACCAGTGAGGCTCAAAATGTCAAAAATATAGTAACAGTGGCTCTGTTAAATCGAAAGACATTAGTGTTTATGTC
This sequence comes from Maccullochella peelii, assembly GCA_002120245.1. Lineage (NCBI taxonomy): Eukaryota > Metazoa > Chordata > Actinopteri > Centrarchiformes > Percichthyidae > Maccullochella > Maccullochella peelii. The sequence goes on along the minus strand of LKNJ01002144.1, from coordinate 136,046 downwards.
AAAATGACATTAGGCGCTTCACGCCCGTAAGATTGAATCATTTTCCATCGATGCAGCAGCTCGCACTGGGCTTGTCTGTTTTTGTCTTCGCTTGTTTTTATTTTAACAATCTCACATGTCTTGTCAGCAAATGTAAAATCACTCCTCCCTCTCCACACACGCTGGCCCACTAACCCAGCTATCAGCCATCCCCATGTGACCCGCTTCTTGCAGTTGGCTGTCCCGTGTGCTTCAGCACATAAACAACACACACACGCATGAACTTAGAGGCTGTGGCACGTGAGGAGACTGATGATGCTTGCCCATACTTAATAGTGTAAGGAAAGAATAAATAACGTCGAATGGCTGAATTAATTGCCATAATTGTACTTTATACATAAATATGTAATTTGACATATTTAAGCTGCCTTTGCTAAGGTTGGCAGAATAGTGTGAGTTGATCAGCTGCGAATGAGGAGAGACGGAGTGATTGATAGTGATGAGGACTGAAGTTGCTTGATAGGAAGGCATTGCTATGGTGAGAAAATGAAGGGAGTGAGGGTGGAATGATAATCTCATATTACTCTTTCTCCCTTTCTTTGGCTTTATCTCCTTCTGAACAAAGGCATAAGAGGAAACACCCAGGGTGCAGGCTGAGGCTGGAACCAGCTAGATCAGACCGGTAGCTGTTAGAGAGAAGGGGGAGGAGGAGGAGGAGGGGGAGATGAGACGAGCAGAGTATGGAGAGGGAGTTGGGGGTAGAGGAAAAGGAAGGGACAGGGGAGACTGAAGGAGGGGAGAGGTAGAGGTTAAGTGTTTTGAACAGGAGTCAAGATGGATAGTCTGGCAGGCAGACAGCTAAGGCCCCATTCCCTCAGTGATGTAATGCATCAGGCAGATGCTATTTTTAGCCACACTGGTAAACTAAGCTACCTTAGCATCAGCACACAGGGCTATTGATCAGCAGCAGCTCTCACTGGGAGGATGAGAGCTGCAACCAGCAGCAGCACAATATAGCTGCACCCTTAATATGATGTTTCCTGTGTGCAGTTTGGTTTTGCAGCATGTCTGTTCTCCTTTATTAGCTCTTGTATGTAAACAGTGGTGTAGGTACTTGAGGTAGCTAGCTTTATTTTGTTTTTTTACTGTGTGGTGTTTTGATTTATTGTTTTTGGTAAACAAGCATTTTGTTTCTTTCAGACCTGCTTATCCTGTCAAAGTGAGGTTAAATCTTGTCTAAATAAAAGTAGAATTATTCCCAAATCAGCTGTAGATCTAGAATGAAAACAACAATTCAATATGCTTTATTGGCATGAATGTAACAAAGACATATTGCCAAAGCATCAGGTAATCAGGTCTCTCTCTCTCTCTCTCTCTCTCTCTCTCATTTGCTCTCTGACAATATCCTGGGTGTTCACATGTGCAAAATCACATGCGAGTAAGATAGCATCTTGAAATGTAATCTTTTTAACGGGGTAATATATTAATAGTATTTAGCCATAATGTGTGGGAGCTTTGATGGTTCCTGTTTTACCAGACGTAAGAGCACAAAAGCACGTACATAACACACAATACACTGACATGACCTGTATTTAGAGTCCTGCACCACCTCCCAGTCTCTGCTTTTAAGGCTGTAGCCTGAGGGTCTAGACAGGTCGACTCCTGACTTACACAAAAGAGGAGGAGGCCCGGGGACAAAGGACAAAGCAGTAGATAGGACTCTGATAAACTCCACATCCGCACCTGTTACCTGCAGGTCATAAATGATACAGTGCTGACACGTGCCTGTGTTATTTTCACAATGTGCTGTACTTAGCTAATTTCAGATAATAGGCCTCCACAAAGGTCATATCAATCCCAGCCCTGTAACAGAGTTTGCTGCTGACTTTACACGTCTTTCAGAACCACAGAGCTTGAATCATAGCAGTCTCTTTACTGTGTTGTCTCTTCAATAAGGCTCAAGCAACAGGTGTAGGAACTACGCCATTAAAGAACAAATGGATATAATTTGGGTTTGATTTGTCCAAGACAGACCTGACAGGTAACTATATAATCAGTGGGGCTTACTTAATTGTTCTGTCACAGTTAATTAGTTCATGGAGTTTGCATGTCAGCACTGATAATGTGTACAACGATGGACAGCAGCCCGAAGGATCAGTCTGCTCTGTCATAAAACCTGATCGACTCCCCTTTGCCCACATCCCACCTCCTCTTCTTCTGCTTTACTCTTAGTGCTGTGTGTTTTGTGACATTTAGCAGTCCTAGTCTTAGTCATTCAGTTTGTTTGTCCTAAGTGTAATTAGCTCTACGTAGGGTATGCCCATATCTCTGTCACGCCCTATTTCTCACTCTAGTTTCGGAATAGAGATTGTCTTCACTGGTGTAGTTTCATTAACAGGTTCCAGTTTATTCCAGGCTCGGATTACAGGAAGTTTGAGATAATTTCTTCCTCTAAAATCTGATCTAGGGCCTTATTTGGTACTGATGTTGACTCCTCACAAGCAACCGCCACACCGCTTCTCCCGCAGTGGAAATGTTGGACGATTCTTTGAAAGCCTCTGTGGAGTTTCTAACTCTTTCCTTACATCACTTATTAAAACTTAGCGTCATAGCCTAGTAGAACTAGATTAACATGAGCATTTAAATGGCAAAGCTTTGCTGCCTTGGTACACACCATGTTAAGAGGAGAGATCAGTTTCCTGTGTTCTAGCCTCCCATGTAAATTGTCTCCCATGACAGTCTGAGTGTTTCTAGACAGACAAAACTACCCTTCACTACACACTGCCGCAGCTAATGGCTACAGCAGTCTAACACTTAGACAAATACACAGATAGTAGGTCCATCTACCAGCCTCTCCTCTTATGTCACATAAAAGAAAATAAGCCATATAAAAACACTGTATGTCCTTAGTGGTTTAAATGACTTTGTGATCTTTTCAAATACAGTTTCATGCCCTGCCCTGCTATTTTAGCCATATGACATGAAGTGTGATATGTTAGCCAGACCCTAGTGAGCGGTGACAGTAGAGTATTCTGTAATAGGCACAAAAGCAATAAAAAGTCAGGTCAAGTTTCTGTCGGAGTGTGTGTGTGTGTGTGTGTACATGTCTATGTGACTACTTATTTTAGGGACCTTTTAAAAGGCAGGTGGTGTACAGACTAGCTCTAATCATGTAAAACTCTTTTTGGAACACCCCCTTTTACATGTTGACTCACCCAGATTGGTTCACCATACCTGTTTACCTGGTTTCTATCCTTGACCTGAGCCAGGTAGTTCCTAGCCCAGCTCCACGGAGGACACAAACACACACAGATAGATGCACATCTGGGGGGCAGCCACCTGTTGGTCTATTCACACCACTGCACATACATACACACACACACACACACACACACACACACACACACACACTTTTTTTGCCCTTTTCCCTACAAGGCCGTTTCTCTCTACCTGTTATGTCATCGCTTCCACCCACTCAGTAGTTTCAGTGGTTCAATAGTTATCCCTGATGCTATCGGGGTTTGTCACGAAAGGCTATAGTAAGTTTGTGTGGGTGTGTTGCTCAAAGCTGTGCCACTAGACTAGTGTTTCAGTATTGATAATATTGGTGCAAAAAATACCTAAAGTGTGCTGCCACTGCCTTTGTGCATGCCCCGCTCTTGACTGTGCCCTACGCTTGATTTCACAAAATTAGAGCCACCATGCGTGTCTGTACTGCATGTTCGCTTATGATTATGTGTCCAGCGTCCTGCAGTTTATTTAGCATTTCTCGCTTGGTAGTTCCCCCATTGATTTGCTTTTCAGAGGATAGATGGTGTGTCATACTGTGCCTTTGGCCAAATGAGGCCAGCTGGCTGCCAAAAACACACAACCCCGCCGTATAATCTTTGTTCCCATAAGCTACCTGAACAGCTTCTCCACTCAGGCACGATTCCAGGCAGTTCAGGCACGAGTTTCCTTCCTGTGTCATCCCTCCCACTCACACCCTGCAGGGCTTGGAGTATGGATGGGAAACTGACTCATGATTCTTTTCTTTTTTTTAAAAAAAAGGCCCTGACTTTTCCCCTTGCTCAACAGGAGGGTGCAGGCAGGGTTAGTAAGAGCTGGAAAATCCAGGAATGGTTATTTAGGGTTTTCCTAATGGGTTTTCAAAATGTAAGAAAATAGGACAGAGGAAAAAAACTGAAATAGACAAAAAATACACTTCAAGAGAAAGCCTGTAGAGAAAAGACATTGGAGGAGTGTGATCACCCTACTCGAACAGGCAAGATCTATGGTGTCATCCAAAGGGCATGTCACTTAATATAATTCTTTAGGAGTAACCTCAACGCAAAACAAGTCAAACAAATATGCTGCGTTGTGCGGGTATAGGAGTGTGGAAAGCTGGTCATGTCACAGCTCCCCATGCCTATTTATCTGGTTACTATAGAGACTGTCTTGCTAAGCAAATTAGCCGAAACCATAGGGTGGTACCGACAGTATACATTAGCTTGTTTTGGAGATATAAAAAGCTCATCTGGTCTGTCTATAGAACCATTTGCTTGGCTTTGTAAAGTCAAATCAAATGACTGTTGAGGTAACACATATAATTACTGTATGTGTAAGGTAAAGAGACTGCTGCTTAAGAATCATAACAAAATACTGTCAGTGTTAAGCAGAAACCTTCCATTTTTACCTGAAGCTGTGTCTGCTACTGTATGTCCCTGACTGCTGAGTGTCATAAATATAATGTAAGTAACATTTGACACCAAGTTATTGTTCTCCCCACATCCCTCAGCTCCTACTCTCTTCCATTCACCCTCTTTCTGGTCCATGGCACTGGCACCGGGCCGACAGTCTGCAGGTTATGTAACAATCGCCCGGCTGCATTGGCACCACACTCTGTCAGTGCCAGAGGTTAATGAAGCTCTCTGATGGACGGCAGAGCAGCAGGATTTTCTGCTGCCCTCATGGGTTTTCCACACAGTCCTGCCTCCAATGTTACAAATTGAATTTTGGCTCTGATGCGTTCCCGCCTACAAAACTAACTCTCTCTCTCTCTCTCTCTCTCTCTCTCTCTCTCTCTCTCTCTCTCTCTCTCTCTCACACTTACCACAAGATGTTTTCTGCAGTGATTCTGCAATGCCCTTTATTCTGTTATTTGCAGAAGTGTTTACACCCACACATTTGTGCAAATCTTTGTGCGTGTGGGACGATACGAAAGGAACATATTTGTCAGCGTTGTTTATGTTGTTGATGTTTTTATTTTTGCTCCCGCCTTCATAGCTTGCTGCATGGTGATGTAACAGGTCTGCAGGATAGGATGCCTCTCTTTGGGAGGGTAGGGGGGCTATCTGAATCCTGCTGTCTCCTTTAGACTATGAAACAAGCAATAAATTGCCTCATGCGCAATATGACCTGCTGACACTGCAAGGAGTACTGCATCTGTGTGTGTGTGTGTGTGTGTACAAGCTCTCTAAAAAGAGCAAATTATGTACATACAGTAACTGGCATAAAAGCCTGCTGTTGCTTCTGCTTTCTAGGCTAAAGGATGAAAAGCTAATTTACACACAACCGAAAGTGATTATATATTTGTCTTTTTCTCTCTTTCTCTACAGATCTGTTTCCTGGTGTCAGCCTTCCGTGGCCGAATGTTTTCACAGGACAGCTGTGCTGCTCTGGCACTCTTCTCCCACTATTTCCACCTGAGTCAATTCTTTTGGATGCTCATACAGGTAACAGCAGCAACACTAGACACACTCTACATAGCTAAACTAAAAAATGCAAGCTCCTTATAGCATTAAACATACTGTACATATTTGACATAGACATTATTTACATTAGATTTCTATACAGGTAGGGCCACCAGCAGTGGACATACCCCTAGGATTTTTGCTGTAATTGTTGCCATGTAGCTCGATCATAGATGACATTCTTTTCCCAATATAAGCAGAAATATTTGCTCCATCTCTGTTCTTTTTCCTAGAAGACATGAGGTGGAGGCTGTTTCACCATGCCTTATCAGAGTGTAAAACTGTATCTGTCCAGTCTGCAAGCCTCAACAGTAAAGTCAATCTGTTGGTCAAAGATATACAGGACAGCAGATGAAATGTACCAATATATTATTACGCTGTACATTTAAATGTGATCCCATCATTGTTTTCACTTTGGATTCTTTTTTTATCACTTTTTTTATCACTTAATCACTTTTTTTTTATCACATCAAATATGATTATTTCTTATTGAAGGGCACTGTAAGTAAAATCTCCTTTCCTTCTCGTGCTCATTTTTCTCATGGTTTGGCATAAACAGGATTCCCATTCTTTCTTTTGTTCCCTATGAGAAGCATGTGTTTTTTACGTAATAACTAGTGAAACTTCATTCCTTCACCCCGTGGGCTTAGGCAGGTTTTAATTTGGGGGTGAGATAAAGGTACCAGAAAGCTGAATGACATGATCTTTGACCCTAGACTGGTACCACTTAGTAACACCTCACCCCAGCAGCTCCTAACCCCCTTCTTCTTCACCATCTGCCCTTGATGTGTTTTTCTTATCTTTTTTTTTTTTAGTTTTTTTTTTTTAACAGAACTGCCAAGAACAAAGCCAGGCAGGCAAGGTCCCAACTTGCAGCTTAACATGCGCACATGAAGAAGATACTGAGGCTTGATTTATACTGTTTATTTATACTTCATTACTGCTTAAACACCAAAATACTACACTTATTTTATCTGTTAATTTTGATACAATTGTAAAAAACAATATATGATTTTTAGCTGCCGGTGTAAATCTCGCCTAAGCCAATTTTAATCCTTCAGAAGGACTATAGATGACTTGTGACCTGCTGATAGAGCACAGGAATGTGGTGTACAGGCCGGAGTACTTCATCAGCTCCTCCAGAGAGGAACGCTGCCCCAGGGACAGACCCTTTACCTCATCTGAACCTTGTCCTCCAAATCCTGCACTGAAGTGAAACAAATTAATTTACTTAATTAAAATAACTCCTTGTTCATTGTTAATTTGTTGAAAATATGTATCCTGGATCCACTGATCTTAACTAGGACAGCAACTTTTTTATATTTTATTGTTATGTTACATATTCATTTTAGAACTGACTGCAAACTAACTTATATTCAGTGGGTGGTGGCTGACTGTGTTGTGAAAACTGTAATGAAAGCTCAGGCCCCCTCATTGTCCCCCCCCCCCTCTTGCGTAACTGACTGTTGCTTTGTTTCCATCACACCTCAATTTTTGTTCACTTACAAACGTCACACATTTGATCACTGTTTATGTAGTGGATATAATTTCTTCTGGTACATACGTTATTATTGAGTATTATGAGATTAGCCCTTTGAATAAACTTATAGACAGTGACCACAATAGGGATATACTGGGACCAAGCAGTGCTGAATATATATATATAGTTTTTTCTTTTTTTTCATATCAGTTTACCAGACAACCTCTGAGATATCTTAAGGGATGAAGTCTCAGGCCGAAGGCTTTCATGTGGCTTACAAAGTGTTAGAATGTGGATGACGAGAATTGGCAGTGAGATGACGATGATGTTTTGATGTAAAAAGCAGGTTCAGACACTCACGGTAGTAATAAGTATGGTAGTAGAGCTGATATGATCTAGTGGAGGAAAAATAAACTATGATTCACCCCAGAAGGAGTTAAAATAGGAGGAAAAATGTGGTTTTGAGAAAAAAATTCACTTAGGATTTTCAGTTTTTTATTCACTGACTCACTCACTGACAGAGATTTACTTTTTCTTAAATTGCCCTTGTTCTTTAACACCCTTGCCAAAAAATGCCCCATGTCATTTGTGTGCCTCAATGTTTTCATTGTCAGCCACTATTGTTGCTGACAATGAAAACATTGAGGCACTGGAACCCTTCTGTCCTCACCTATGTCTCAGTATCGACCCCAGTGATGTCTCACCGCTCATTTTTCCCCCCTATCAGGTAGCTGCTTTCAGCTAAGTGGCTGATATGAGTGGGCGCCAGCAACCCATCTCAGACCATGAAGAAGACTTCAAATCAATAACTGCAGTATGTGTGGGTGTGTGTGTGTTTGTGTGTATGTGAGAATGTGCACATCCAATAGTTGGTCAGAGGAATATGCGCTGACATATTGCCAAAAAGCAGCCGATAATTTAATCTCTATCCAGACCAGCTTTTTCTTGACTGCAGAGGCGCGCAGAGGCAACCTCAGCTCACTGAGACACAGCATAATATTACAAAACAATACTGTATAGCTATTTCAACCAGTAAAGATCTGCTGAAATATTAGCACTGGCCTACAATGTATTTCTACCCTGTTTCACTGTGCTAGTTAGCCAGACAAGTAGCCAGCCAGGGTGCCAATTTCACAGCTTTGTAGTTAAACCGTACCTGCCAAGGTTTTGTTAGCCAGTCAACTAGCCATGCGGTCAAACATGCAGGTGGTGAGTTTCCTAACAGTGTACCTGCTTCAATCACACTTAAAGGATCAGTTAACCCTAAATTACAAAAAAGTACTTGCCTTCAGTGGTATCCAGCAATGTAGATTTTCAGTTTTATTTGTCAAGCTGTTGAGATTTTGTCTCCAAGCTTTCTGCTAGTGATTTCCCTAGTGTAATCTGAATACTCCACAGACTGTCAACTGTTTTCATGTATTTCTTCAATAGAAAGTAGTTCCAATCAAAACTATTCACTACAAGATCTAACTAGGACATTGTTTTTTGGAAAGACACATTGCTGTTGAATCTTTGTATTGTGATTTTTCAATGCTGTTAAACAAAACAATTGCTTTGGGGTGGCAACAGAAATCTCACACCTCAGAATCTGAACAAATGAAACCAAAACTATTTGCATTGCTAGACACCACTAGATGTTAGAAAATCTTTAGTTTTTTTGTAATATGGTTGAACCGACCCTTTAAACAGTTAGCACGACAGTAAGACAAAGGCATAACCAATCCTCAAGCCAACTAGTCAGCAAGCATATTGATCTGTATCCCAGTCATTTAGCCTAGTAACACATTTCTTTATTCTTAGGCTGCAGCATCAACAGTCACAGCCACTGCAGAGGCAACATCTCAGCACAAAGTTACCATAATCGCTTACCATAATCGCTTTACTGTACCCCAACAGCTCCAGCCTGCTCACAGCCAAGGAAAGGTTCTTGAATCTGACCGACATTGCGCTATTGTCTCGGTGCAGTGTAGTTTTGTGTGCTGCATACGTGTGTCTGTGTGTGATTATTCTTGTGTTGTGTGTTTGTGCAACAATGTTTGTTGTGTCAGTGGTTATACAATATGGTTATAGTTATAGGGGAGACGGAGGTTATCTGAGGGGGAGGTCAGCATCCCTTAACCTCCTGTCATTAGTTGCATCACAGTCCCTTCTGTGCAAATGTCCTGCATAAGTGTTCACAGACAGATGGACAGTCACAAACACCATCAGCTTGTTATTCATTATGGCTGTTGAGCTATTGTGTGACTGTTTATTACCCTGAACAGAAGAAGGAAATTTAATTTCTGTGCTGATAATGCCTAAATCTTTGTTTACTTTTTAAATTAAAGTTAAATCTGTATAGGCCGTAAACAGTTTGGTCTTACAGTAATGGGGCTAGGTGGAGTAAAGGTCATCAATTTGTAACCCCCGCCCGCTAGTTGGATTGGAAAATGGAGATCTGCTTTGTTTCACCTTTGAGCTTGACTTTAAAACTTAAAACTAACCTTTGCCCTTTGCTCTTCACCAGTGCTGCGGTTTAAAACTGTATGAAAGATATGTGATTGTCTGCTGAGGTCTTTGCACAGGGATGAGACACCAACAGGTGTTCAGAAAGGCTGCTTATGTAACAATGCAGGGCTTAGTGTATCAGATGGATGAGTCTATCAAAGTCTGCTAGATTACAAATCAAACATGGATATTATGGGTGTGTGAAAGTGTGGTTGTTGTGTTTCAGTACTTCACTCACTATGAAGACCAAATGTCCTCACAAGCAAAGAGAGATGAAAGAATCCTCTGAAGTCCAAACATTTTGCCTTTCCTCACAACACTATTTGGCTCTAAAGGTTTAAGAGAAATATTGTAATCCATGAAGGCGTTGCTCATGTTGGCACATATCTGTTTTCTGTTCACAGTCCTGTACACAAGTTGTTTTCTCAAACTATGTCCCCAGGCGGTGAACTTCTGGCAAGTGCTGGTGATGAATGACGAGCACACAGACCGTCGCTACCTGCTCTACTTCCTGTTGGGCTGGGGACTTCCTGCTCTGGTCATCATTGTCCAGGTCATCGTCTTGCTTGGTGGCTTAGGGTGGACCATACACAGTGTATACGGACTGGTGCAAGGAGATGTGTGAGTGGACGGTGCAAAACGCATGTGTACAAACACATACACAAGTGGTCTTTAGAACTGATGACAGGGAGGCAGAATAGACCCAACACTGATGTAATCTGTTTTCACTGGGGGTTTTTTTGGTCTGAGTCAGTCGTGGTGACATCAGTTTCTTTTTTAGGCTTAGGTAAATTCCACTTCAGGGTAGAGTAGCAAACAGAAAACACCTGAGCCAGTGACATCATGTGAGGAGGTAGCTTTCCCAATCAACTGAATGAATAAATGTGTCTCCACACATAGAAACTAACAAACCCATATATCGTGTGTGTGTGTGTGTGTGTGTGTGTGTGTGTGTAACTATGTATAGAGTACCTGAATCCTAGGACACAACAGATGAGGTCACTTTGTAAAAACCTGCACAACGGTCCCTAGTCAGGTGTGTCTATGTTGAGGTGTGTGTGTGTAGTAATTGTCAAAGTAAACTTTTTACATTGTAGCGTATGTGCTTGAATGGCTGTCTTTCATGCGTGATGGGGCGGAAGTCAAATACTGATTAAGTTTGAACCCTTAAATCGCATCTAAAATTAGCCAGTGGTCTTAGGTGTGGCTGTTATCCTTGGGATCGAGTGTGCTTGCGTGTTTCCTGTGGGTGGGTGGGTGTGTGTGAGACAGTGAGCGTATACATGAATGATTCAAGGGAACAGAGGAGTATTCAGTTTCCCTGGAAGTGTACCTTCCTGTTTGAGGGAATGAGGCAGCCTTTGAATTTTCTCACAGCTCAAGCTGTCTCAGTTTCACCCTGTCTGCGTACAAATGGGTGTCAAGCTCAGATCCTGCGTCAGTGAGCATTTTTGTGTCATATATATTCTAACACGTGTTGTTCTTGTTAACTTTAAGTGAAACACCTTTTGCTTGCTACTAGATCCATGTTGGACCAGATAGCTACAATAATAAAGGAGTGTGGTGAGATGAGCATAACAATAGGTGGTGTCACTATTAAATCACATAACAGATCTCTATTTTTCTCCCTGTTTTTGTCATGTTTTCATATTTTTGTTATTGGCATCCCTTCTATCATGTGCCACTGCGGTGCTGGTATCCTGTCTTCCATATACAGTAGTTAGTACTTACATAGAGTACATCAAGGTTTCCCTTCATCTAGCTTGGTCTCACATTGTGTGGTTGAGAGCTCCTGTTACTGCTTTGTGGGTTGGACCTCATCTAATTTTTACTGTGGCACGTACTTTAAATTAAATAGTGACATCTCTTAAATTTAACAGGCCTGTCCTTAAATTCAAGTGTGAATAAAACCGAAACTGTGAACATAAAAGCAGGAGACGATTCAGTTATGATAGATGAAAACATAAGAGGAAAATATATTAATAATTGAAGTAACAAAAAGTAAAATTTATCAGTCATGAAAGCTTGTTAGCCTCTTCAGCTACTTCATGTTTTGCTTCCCCCTGTTCTAATTTTAGATGTTGTGTGATTTATTGTTGTTTTAATGGTTAATTTAACATCAGACCAAGGGACAGCAGTTGAAAATTAGCCTTTTGGCTAACACTGGCACATTTACAGTGATCAATGTGCATTGTCCCTGGAAATAAATAAAAAACAAATAGCTAATTATTTGGCACGTTTATTGATTCATGGTTAGTTTGGCTACTTTATAGCTTGGCTATAAAGTTGCTCAAATAATTTCCTGTAGAGGCGGACATTTAAACCTGTCATCCGTCTATTCCTCACAGACTGTTTTACAGTCCTACCTTTGGAAATGTAAATTTACAACTTGAATGTCCTGCAATAACTTCATGTTAATTCGAATGCTACCGTGGAAGCATGTCTCCTTAAGACAGACTTAATTCATACTATTAACTTTATATTAGGTGTTCCCTAAATAAGGCCCTGTGCTTCAGTGACCCACTACCTCGCACTGCCGTATGTATAAAAAAAAAAGTGCATTGCTTACTTTATTTCTTCTCGCTCAAACCATGAAGTTAGTGTGTTTGCACTCTCATAGTCTGACTGTCTTGCTGGGACAGGGTGATGCAATGCTTTATTTGGCATACCTCATGTAATGTTATGGCTAGCATAGCTCCAATTATTTCTCTGTGGTCACTCGAGTCTGCGGTGAGGTCCTATCTGTTTTTTAGGCTCCCACCAAACCAGGGGCTGAACTTGTTTTGTGAAAAGGACAAAGTCGCATGAGATGTTTTGATAGTTGTTTGGTAGTTACAGTTTACAGGAGGTTGTTGATTTTCCCAGAGAAAAATAATTTGCTTTGTTTTCTTTAATAAAGAAAAAACAGGTCTGATTGAACAGAAGCTGGGAAAGAACTCCTGAGATTTCCCAGGAAAACAACAGAGAGATAGACAGTGAAAAATATGTCATACTGACTCACACAATAGACAAATTGTAGAAAGAGAAATAACTTGATCAAAATTTAAACAGATACCTTTAATAAAGAATTCCACTTTTTCAAGAAATAAACCTCCTTTTAAACTTTTATTATTTCTATTAAGCCTGAAATCCAGTTTGTCCCCAAAGACATTTAAAGTTTCTACTGTAAGCCAGGATCAGCAGATAAACTCACATAACCACTCCATATTCATCTCCCTTTCAAAGCAGGAAACGAATGTATCGTGTTGTTTGTTTTTTGAAATGTTCTGTCATTCTTTATATAGAAAAACACTTTTAAGCATCTTTGGCCTTAGATATTATTTTGCTGCTATAGGGAAAAGCTGCTGTGAGTCTTAGGCAGGCTCAAAGGTCTCACCAGCCAGATCCTGTTTGGGGAAACTTGAAGAAACAAGGTCTTAACTTGAGTAAATATAGAGCAATGTAAGCATGTAATGTGTTTCCATTTTCTAGAGCTTACCTTTAAGCTGGACGTGCTCTTTAATTAATGCTTTTTAGCATGACTCCCCCCCCCCCCCCCCTTCTATTTCCTCTTTTTTACACGTACATTCTGCTTTTTTCTACATACACTGAAACACGACAAATTACTCACATTTGTGTCCACCCCTCCTCTAGGTGCTTTATCCCGAACATCTACGCAGCTCTGTGCACGGCGGTGCTGGTGCCTCTCATCTGTCTGGTTGCAGTGCTGGTCGTATTCATCCATGTCTACCAGGTTACTCAGCAGTGGAAGGCCTACGACGACATTTACCGCGGACGAACCAACAGCACAGGTACCCAACAAACCTCCATATACATAAACATGTACACAAACACGCATATAAATGCAAAGCATAGATTTTAGAATGTGTGCCCTTGTGCTTCTATTTATAGATGCAAAAACATGTATGCTCATAAAAAGAGAAAATTGCTTACGTGTACAATCACACAAGCCACACAAACAAGTAACCTGCTGCCAGGATGCCCTCAGGAACTAGACTGCATCCACCGCTATTTTGGTCTAAAAGTTTCAGCCCCTATTTTGCTCAGCTTACAGGCTCTCTCTGTCTGCTGTGTGTGTACCCAAGGGATTCATGATACAGGAAAAAAAACATTAGCAATACCTGCTGTTTTATTCAGCCATTGTACTTATTTGACTTAATGGAATGATTAAGTTAAACAAAGCAGTTTAAAGCATAATGGTAGAAATATGTTGTATACACTCTCTACCATATTCAGTGTGTTTTAATTGCATATTTAAGGTCATTTAAAGCACTAAATGCACTCAATGTAGTGTAGTAAGATGTGTGGAAACAACCTCAAATGTGTACTTTATGTAAGATTCTTGTTTGCAGAGAAATAACCATCATAGAGTTATGGTCAGTATGAATCAGTGGCATTTAATTTGTGCAGTCAGTCACTTCGCCCGCACATGAAGATCCTACCACAACCACTTTAGTCCCTCAGTATCATGGCTGTAATCAGTGGCCATCTGTGAGAATCAGCAGGCTTTAGCTTGTTTTGCTCAGTTAAGGCCCACAAATGACAAAGCAAAGCCTGAGTTAGTGCCAGTCCTTTGGCTGGCAAGCAGTTTTCCCTACACGCTGTGTGTGGCCTCTGAAGTTGGATATAAAACCAAAACAGTGCTTTGCTGAGCTGCAGGTAGTTGGTTGTGCATTATTAACAAGAGAGCAATACTTTCTCTTTCACAAACCAGACTGAGGCTAAAGGTCAGCCTGACAGGAGCATTTTACTATGGGGGACAGTGTGGACAGCAGAGATCAAGAGTAGGTAGAGACTGAGTAGACAGGATAGGTTTGGGGTGAGTTGAGGAATAAAGAGACTAGGAATATGGTAGGAATACTGTACCGTATGTTGAATGAGAAAAGCAGAGAGGAAGCAGTCAGTGCAGCAAACAAGGTTTCAGTAGCTCTGAGAGAGAGTGAGAGAGAGAGTGTGTGAGAGAGAGAGAGAGAGAGAGAGAATGCGGGGAAAGGTAGGCACAGAGCACACTATTCAAAGCAGCAGTCTAAAGTCCCAACTGTGTGTGTGGGGCACAAGCACTGAGGACAGAACGGCCCTTGAGGTGTGAATATGTGGGTCCAGTTTAGCTGCACTGTGAAAAGACTGCTCATGAATGGGAATTCATGTTAATTCAAACACACCAAATTGAACAGCAACATTCTTTATCAAAGTGATGGATAAGTGTTGGTTGCACCTTTTAGTTTTTATCCGGACGCATAATGATGTAATACCACCACATACACCGTGCACATACTGTATATAAGCATGAACACAACATGCACACAAACAGTATGGACTGTATTTGGTTGCAGTTTTCTTTTCTCTTTCTTTCTTGTAGCTTTTGGCAGAGTAATATATTAGTATTGGCTTTGTCTCAACATGTCCAGAGTCCAAAACCAATGTGAGGGAAAGACCTGTAATTGTTTATTTTTCTTAACACAGGCTACACCCCTTCTCATTCTGTATTTATCTGCAATTTGTCAGAGTAGGTTTGAAAAGCCACAGGCACTGTTAGAACAATCCTGATCAGTTTCAGTCCTGCGATATGCAGTGGTCAGACAAAAGACCAATCATGAAAAATCTTTTGGTTCCTCTTGATATGTTAGTCAGATATATTTTGCAGGCTCTTTCTGTGGTATCACACATGTGACCTTTAAATAAGCTAAATGACAATTCATCACTTATTGTTTCATCTGTCCATGGCTATTTCCTTGAGATGGGCCCCTTTATCACACTCATGAATCTAGTAGTGTGAGCTTCACCTTGACGTTGCCATCCAGCTGAGATTCGTGCAAAACGTGTGGGATGGCTGATGCCATTGCAATGAATATTTAGGTCGCCAACATTTTCAAATGCCTCACTGCGGCAAACAACTGATGAGATAAGCTGAGGGCTAATCTGTGTGTGTGTGTGTGTGTGCGTGATTGTGAGAAGCCCACATGTGAAACTCACAGGGCCGTGCGAGATATAGCAGGACTTCTGACGTCAGTGAAATCCAGCAAGTGTGTGTGTGTGTGTGTGTTATGTACCTGTGCCTCAGCAAAGATTGGAACTCTGCCATTGTGCCCAATGTAAGGCTTAACAAAACATAAACATAAAAAAAACATAAACATACTAAACTAAATTTTCAACAGTATAAAAGCACAGTAAGTCCTTATCACAGCCCCCACTGAACCCACAAAGTGTGTTTGCAAGACATGATGTTCTTTTGATACAGAAGTGAGCGGACCTTTCAACATGAGCTGAGTTGAATGACCAACTATTATTGTTGTATTTTTATGGCACCAATTGTTCCCTGACTGCACTTTGATCGTTGATTGGTCAAGAATGTGGAAATAAACAAATAGATGTGATGGATGAGGTTTGATTGCAGAATGCTGTATTATGTACTTTGTGTGTTTGAGGCTGTGCAGTTGCTTTATTTGGATGCCAGACACATGGTTATATTTTCCTCTCACAGCCTCGTTATCAATAGCCTTGAAATGCAATCTCTTGAGTAGATGTTGTTTGCGATGTATTAGGGCTGGATTTCTCATACCTGGTTTTACAAGATATATTGATTATGGCTACATTATGCACATATCAAATAATTCAAGTTGATATATTTGGTTGAGAGTATTTCATTGGGAATAATTTGTTCCCATCGTTCAGCATTCCTAGCTATAACTAGACAGCCTCTCACCAAACATGGAGTTTATTACTTCACATTAATGTAAACTCTAAAATAGCAAAGCCTCAATATGATCCTGTATTCTAATGTCAATAACTTTTTAAATTGAAGGCCGCTGTTACCTGTAACATAAAGTTTTTATGAGGCAGGTGCAGTTTATTTAGAGGGGAACATTTATATTGTTTTCATTTCAATAACTTGAGGCCCAAAGAGGTAAAATTATCTACCCCCCCCAAAAAAAACTCAGAACTCAACTTTCCTACCTCATTAATCATCTCGAATTTATCTTGTGACCCTTTGAGGGGGCCCGACCCCTAGGTTGGGAACCACTTCACTAAACTGTACATAAGGTATTTAAAACTAGATGCACCTCAGCCAGTTAAAACGGTGAAATGCTGCTTATACATTCATGCGTCAGTATTAACAACCTAATAATGTAATATATCAGTTATGGAGGAGTACTTTTACTTTTGATAATTTAAGTACATTTTGCTGCTAATACATCTGTTTTTTTTTACTTAAAAGCTCTTTAAGACCGGATGCAACATTTGCATGTATAAAGTGAGATTTTACTTGTAGTGGAGTATTCTTGTTTTGTATTGTTAATTTTACTTAAGTAAAGGATCTGAGTACTTCTTCCATCACATTGGCTTATTTTCCCTTGTAAATTGCTGAATTTACTTATTAATTCTTTATATTTCTTCAGTGTTTTCTTCTGCTATCATGAAAGTACACAATAAACACACCTTTGCAAATTTGGTACCAGAATATTCTCTGCAGTTAAAGAATCTAGAAAACATAGCTTTTACTGTGCCAATACAATATGTTCACACTTGCACGTTCACACACATTACTTGTGTGTGGGGTGTTTGTGAGTGCTCAACACACGCTTATTACAGCTTGTTGTTATTACAGCTGCTGACCTCTCTGTGACAGCAATGTCAGCACCGTCTTGAGTTTCTGCTCGGCTGTTTTTGTTGAACCCACATTCTCCTCTCAGTTTGTCTTCTCACACCAGGAACCAGCTCTGATCAAGTATAAACTGGAGCCTGTCCTCCTGTGGAGAAAAGTAGCTCCCTCATGTCCAGAGAAAATCGCGAGAAATAGTTTTGAGAAGAAATTGCCCTATTGGGGGTTAAACAGTTTGTTTACTTCTTAGCTCCACCAGACAGAAAGATACCCATGACATCATTTAGCATCTCTCTAGCAGAGAGCTAAGACCCTCTCATGCGTTTGTTTATGCAAAGGCTTACATGTGCATTCATGCATGCTCACACACACACATACAAGCATACGCACACATACAGTTACTATGGAAAAGTTGCACCTACTCTGCTCCTTTCTGCTTCTTCTTTGTGGTATCAAGCCAAACAGTCAGTCAGCATTTTGTAGTTAGTCTCCATTTGGCTCTAGGAACCTGTTCTTACTGTGGGAGCTCTGCCCTGTCCACAAACTGGAATGTGCTTACATGGCTGGAAAAATCAAACCAGAGGGGAGATGGAGACAGATGTGCAAGATAGAAGAAAGAGAGAGAGATAGAAAAAGTCTATGTTGCTCTAACTAGAAGCAGTAGAAAGGTTGGGAAGACGGAGAAAAATGGTGAAAAGCAACGGATGAACGGGCTCAGTAAGCAGAGCACAAAGAGACTAGGTGTAAAATAATAATACTGAAGCAACAGAAAACAATGACCAATGTATTGGGAGGAAGTAAGCCTCAATGGGAAAGGGAGAGGCTTGGAAAGGAAAAAATTGAGAAGAAAAAAACATTTCTAAGAAAGTATAACAGGGTTCAGCCAGAGGAAAGGTGCGGTGAGATAAGGAGCAGAACTTGGAGCAAAGTGAAACTGACAGGGTAGTGGAAGTAGCACCCAAGTGAGGGCTTTTTGTGCAAACTTGGGCCCCGCGCCCTTTGTTTCCATCCTACTTGTGAACTGTACAGTCTGTCCTACATAACACCAACCAGTAGACTACAGCCAGAGTGACTCAGCAGTGTAATTTTGAATTGATGCATTTTCCATTTTCCCCTTGAGGCTCAGCATTTAAGTCAGTCTGGGGTAAAGTTGATTTTGAAGGTGTTGCCTTGAAATCCATTTGTTATGTAATATATTAGATTCATTTTGATAAAAATGACACAACAACTAATGGTTTAAGTCTCGGAATATGGTTTTTCAGTTCTCAAAAACCCCTCTTCTAACTTCACTTTTCAGTTTGGACATTCATGTTAATAACCTGTCTAACTCTACCACAGTTACATCTGGGGTACCTCAAGGCTCCCACCTAGGTCCTCTTCTCTTCTGTATATACAGTATATGTTACTATTAGGTAATAGTATTCATAATTATTGGGTTAATTTTCATTGCTATGCTGATGATACAGTTATATATTCCAATTCAGCCAAGTGAATCTGTCTCTCAAATCTTCAAGCTTGTCTGTCTGAAATTAAGAAATTCAAAGATCTGTCTTCTAACTTTCTAATGTTAAACACAGACAAAACCAAAATGCCTATTATTAGACCAGCCAAACACAAACGTCCAATTAAAGATATCTCTCTGTATCTTGATGATTATGTAATCTCTGAGAGAAACAGTCAGAAGTTTTGGTGTCATATTCAACTCGTCCTTGTTGCTTGAATCCCACATCAGGTCTACTGTCAAGTTAGCTTTTCACAATCTCCGTAATAAAGCCTGAATCCACCCATTTCTCTCATTATCTGATTCAGAGATTTTGATCCATGCATTCATCTCCTCGAGGCTTAATTATTGTAATTTCCTTTTATCTTGCCTGCCTCAGTCATCTATCAATAACCTGCCACTTGTCCAACACTGCTGCAAGAATCTAACCAGAACTAAAACATCTCTCCATTTGCTGCCCATACAAACTAGAGCTGATTTTAAAGTACTCACCCTGACCTATAAAGCACTACATGGGCTAACACCTGTTTAGCTCTCAGATCTGATTCTAACATATACACCAGCACACCTCCTACGTTCTTCTGGTTCTGCATCATGGTCCCTTCCTATGGAACAGTCTTCCTACTTATATTAGAACAGCTCCTTCTCTGGAAGGCTTTAAGGTCAGACTTAAAACTCACCTGATTTCTTTGTCCTACTATATATAATTTACTGTAACCATCTGGTTGATTCATACATAACAGTCACGTTGGGTGTGGTGATGTGGGTGTGTTTTGAATATTCTGCTGACAGTGTTCGGATTTGACTAGTGCCTTAGACCTGTGACAGCCAAGCAGCAGACAAATCTCTTCCCCTATTTGTGAAGAAACTCTGATGCCCCTAAAACAAAAAATGAAAAAGCAGGCTATAAAGTTTATTCATCAAACGCGGCCTCTTCTCTTTAATTTTCACCATAAACCATCTTCTTTATAAGGACCACATCCTTTAAAAAATAGACAGTATTTTGGCTTGTTTCAGCAGCTGCTTCCATCATGTTCTGCTTCATTATTTCCTCCCGAAGGAAACAAGCTGGATAGTAATGATCTGTTTTATTTAGCAGGCCTCTCTCTCTCTCTCTCTCTCTCTCTCTCTCTCTCTCTCTCTCTGTGTGTGTGTTGTGATGAGTCACTCTCAGTTGACTCCTGATTGGCAGTGCTCATTTTGTTTGTCTTCTAATTAGCTGTTCTAACAAAAGAAGAGGGAATCATTTCTCAAACTGAGAGGAGCACCATGACCTGATACGTCAGTGGCCTTAATTCAGCCTCCACTTCAGTGCAAGACTGAGATTGTTCTCTTGAACTCTCACATCATGAATCA
Organism: Maccullochella peelii; assembly: GCA_002120245.1. Taxonomy (NCBI): domain Eukaryota; kingdom Metazoa; phylum Chordata; class Actinopteri; order Centrarchiformes; family Percichthyidae; genus Maccullochella; species Maccullochella peelii. The sequence continues at coordinate 115,911 of LKNJ01002144.1, read as the reverse complement.
TGAATAGTACAAGGGGCAATGGTTGAAAGCAATATAAATGTATCTGTCCTTACTTCTATAGATAAAGTCTGAGGCACAGACTTGCAGCATGATATACTGAGTGTATGTGGTGTATCAGCCCTGACAGAAAGTGGGTTACCAGTGATGCCAGTTGCTACAGGAGAGCTCAGTTTAGAAACACGTGCATAAAGACCTCTTGAGTCACAACCATAGTTCCACTCCCAAACATACTGAGAGAGGTGAGGTGAGCCAAGATAAATGCTTGCCACAAAGTTTGTCAAAATAGGAATGGCATGACTCTACTCCAACCTTATGTTTCTGCTCTCAGAAGTGTACAGCAATCACTATTTTGGGCTTTAATCAGGGTCCACATGTGGACCACGTGGACTCATTAAGACTTTTTGGAGCAGAAAAGGAGCTGTAAGAACTGGTTCATTAAACAGCTCCTGAGGCCCGCTCCTGGCTCTTACACCCCTACCTTCTCTTCTTACTGCCCCGCTGTTGGGGGTTATCAGCCCTTGCTTCGAAAATACTGCAACAAATGAGGATTATGCTATACTTTATATCACCCAGAAACTAGATGATGCATGAACATCCAAAGTAATAAATGCATGTGAGTGTGTATGTGCACAATCATACAAAGAATACAGCAGGTATTATAAGCTTTTACTCATCTAGTGTATTACAAATAAAATAAAAGCTTAACTGGATTTTACAGTAGTCGTAAATGAGGAAAAATAAGTGTGTATTTCATATGTATGTTTGTATATGTATATACATTTTTGACATACTAACTTGTGCAGATACTGGTTTTTTAATCCTCCGTCTGTTGTTATCTTGTGCTCCAGAGGTGCCGCTGGTCCTCTACCTGTTCCTGCTCATCTCCCTGATCTGGATGTGGGCTGGACTTCATATGGGCTACAGGTCCCTATGGATGCTCATCCTCTACGTCATCTTTAACTGCTTTCTGGTGAGCTCATTGACTTATTTAACTATTACCTGTTCATTTACATGCTTGCTAACTTGTCATTGTCATTAATTTCCCTGGTACCATCAATATAAATTTCAGTTGTCGTCTTTGTTAATGTCCCCAGTGCAGAGTTATGAAGTGAAACTAATCTAAAGAAATGTTTTGTTATGCACCCTAAAGCTTGTTGGATTTTGAGTTTCTTTATTCAGATTTGACTTGAGTTGACATCATTAAAGGTACACTCTCTCATTTTGTTATACAGCTCCTAATTGCACTCCCAAATCTCCAAATGACCTGTTGCTGTTTTAACATAGATCTTTTCTGCCGTGTGGTGGTTACCTAGTGTTTTTTCATTTTATGGGTTGTGATATCAGAGGGCTTTTCTGGAAGTTACCACAAATAAAATATTGATGATTTAGGCTACTACACTGGTACACGTGTGTGTGAGTGTGTGATGTTTTGTTTGACACTTTGAAGCCCTGCTTTGATGTGTTGGCGAGGCAGAGCAAGAAGAGCCTCAGGAGTGGAGAGAGAGAGGCAGGGTTATCACTGTGTCTCATCTCACTGAAGCCTTTCACTGCTGTCTCTCTCTCTCTCTCCGCTTTCCATTTGTGCTTTTGTCTGTTTGTTGTCCCTGTTTGCCACTCTCTTAATTTGCTGCTCTCTGTCTTTATTCCGACTCTGTGCTCTGTGTATCAGAGGAGATAAAGAAAAAACATTAATGAGGCACAAGATAACTCTATCACCAAATATCTCCTCACAGCTGTAAACCCCCAGACATTCACACTGCTATCTACTGTAACATCAAATAGTTACATAACAGACAATCATCAATGATTATAGGATGAAATCAGCTAATACCTGTGGTTTCAGTATTTGATAGCACTCTCTGTATTATAGAATACATTTCTCCTTGGCCAAATCTGTAACGCATCTTATACAAGACTCACTGGATTATTCTTAGTTTATTCTTGTATAATATCAAAAATATTAGTTCCATATTGGTATCTGTCATGTCATCAAAAACCTGTTATGTTAGTATTATTGCTGTTATTGATCGCACATGTGTTTCGCTGAAAAAGCCTTCCGTGAAACCAGTCTTTTCCTAACCTGAGAGAACTTCCAAACCACCTGAATTTTTAGTCATGCAGTGTCACATGATGGTCTAATGCTGGTTTGGAAGCTTTAGGAAATGCTAGCATGGCTTCAACATAGTGATCACCAGTGACTGAAGTCCAACAACACTAGTTTTAACTAGTTCATTTAATGGCACAGGAATGTAGTTGTGTGGAAATGTCTTGCATCTTGAGCAATAATGTCTTTATCCAGGAAGCTCTCCCGACCTCACTCTCTTTGGTACAGTAGGTTTCTTTTCTTTCTTGTCCAGTCTATAAATGTTTGTGGTCCTCTTCTGTCATCCTCTGAGAGACACCATCTGCCTGTAAAGTGTGCCGTAACAGGTCTGTGGTAACCTGTGGCGATATGTGGCATCCACATGCAAAAGACAACCGTGCTGCACCAAAGTAAACTTCTCCTGTTGGTACAGTGACTAATGAAGAGAAGTGATGTCAGCGCCAACGGTCGATGTCGCACTTAGCACTTGTTTATGAGTTTGTCCCACTCCATGACATCATGTGGTCAGTTTCTTCAGCTGACCAATAGTGTGTTGGTGCTCTTTAAAGTCAGTGGTCATTGGTTATATGACCATGTTTGTCAATTACAGGATTTTTAATTCTGTTTACAGTTCTGTTACACGCTCCTTTTTTTCCTGAGATATTAAATGACCATTGATTTGTTACATTCCTAAACTTAGCTGATTTCACAGTTCTTCTAGAGTTTAATTTTTCTTTTGACTGGCTTTGGGGCTCTTTACCTGCCTGCCTTAATCCCATAGGAACACTTCACATTAAAGTCCTTTGTTCCTTCTGTAGTGACCTTAATGTGTTCTTGTCTTTGATCTAGGCCCCCAAGGCCTCCCACTTCTCTTCCTCCAATGCTCCGATGTCGGCCTTCACGCAAATGACACAAACATGCACACACACGCAGTCACATGTAAAACACTCGTCTCCTCTATGGCAGTCAGCTACATTTCTACTGAGAGGGGAGAAATATGACATAAAAATACTTCATGCCAGCTTAATAGATTGCCTCCCATTGCATCCAGTTTGCCCTTGGCTTCAGGCGGGACAAATGCTGGTGACAAGTTGACCCTCGCAGCCAACTTTTCAAACTCGACTCAAGTCTTTTAGAAAATAACTATGGCAATTGATTTTCAAACCTAGCTCCTACACTGTAACCTCAAAGCTCAGACTAAAACCTTGAGCCTCTGGGTTCTGAGTCTGAGGCAGGAATAAGGACGTATTCATCCGAGTGGAACAGACAGGTGAAGAGCCCCAAAGCCAAAGTGTGTCCAAGGACATTGATTAGCAGTAAACAAACTCATCTGACCCAGTTTTCACAAAGCACTGCTAAGGAAAGACACTCTGTGTCGATGGAGATGCTGTTGCTGTGAACCAAGCATGGTTGCAATTAGATTTGTGCGTGCGCGTGTGTGCACGCACATTTTATGAAGCAGGTTTAATTTATTTTAGCTGTGAAGGAGAAAAGAGTTGCAGTGAGAGAGCCGACATTTTGTGTTATTGTGGGACTTCCATTAGGGAATGGAAGTTTAATGAAAGCAAATGGGATTCTGATAAACGAGACTGAAAATGTTCTTCTCATCAAACACCTTGAACAGCAATTAGATTGTCACGATCCACAGCAGATGCAGGCCCCCAAAGATACTTGTAAGAAGTTAATTTCTGTGCTAATGTGTCCAGGTGCCATTGTAAGAAGTTCTGATTAAAGGCCTATTTACAGGATGCTTTTCAAAATTGTTGCGCAAGAAGACGTCAGCCAAAGGTTGTGATGATTGTTACATTAATAGCAAATTTACCCTTGCTAGATCTCTTCGGATCAGATGTCATGTCACCTATTCTGCATTAGCTTGATAACTCAACTGAATTGTAATGTTATTTTCACTTCTTATTGGAATTGCTGCACTCAATGTGGAAACGTTTAAATTAACAAAAGAGGATAACAATCTTACATATTCCACAGGCTAAGGTGCTGCATAACCACCTGTTTCTGGCAACATTATTATTCCACTAGCTTCTTATTTAAACACACATCTTATCCTTTACTCAGGTTTTTAATGCTATCATTTTCCATTTTGTTCCATTGCCTTGAGGTTGGAAGTCATTATTCTGTAGGTCTCTGCTGCAAAGTATAGAAGAGCAGCTGTTGTTGTTTTCTTCATGCCGTGAATTTTCCATTAGGAGAATTTTCCATGTTTACCTCGGTGTTGCTGCTGATGTGGTTGTGTGGCACACCTCCCAACAGCTGATTACTGAACACCAATAAACAGCTGCAGATGTTACAGCTCTGTACAACTGTGTTTGTGTTGCAGAGCACATATTTGGTTATTGAGCGCTGTGTTTGTAAAAACTAGTCCTAAGTCTCCAGCAGGGTATATATTAGAACCAAACTGTGAAACTGGTCATATTTGCTGTGATAATGATGAAAATTTTACTATTTAATCCACAAGACTGCTGTTTTTACTTTTCTCTCTGTATTCCTTCCATCCCTCATTTTTCCATTATACAACGCTGTTACTCTGGATCCTCATCTGTGCCACATCAGGCTCAATTATAAGACAATAATAAAATCACCACAGTACCACCCCTCATTATTTCCTCCTGCGGCGGCCCCTCTGCCGGTAAACCTTACCTCATATCGTCACAGTCAGAGACATCCACAGCAGTGAAGCAGCACCATGCTCCATTACAATTCAATTCCACCCACGCTTCCTCATTCAACCTTTGTACTCGCCTAAAAATAGGACACAGGATATTTGTGTGTTATTATATACACAAACGCAATCAGCTGTGTGAATCCTCCATAGAATTAGGTTTTAGGGGGAACTAGATCTGTTGCTTTTATGAGCACAGAAAATGATTTCCACACAATACAAAACACTTTTCCAAGTTATGATTGAGGGTAATATTGCATCAGTTCCCAGTTTAAAACAAAAATTACACTGTCCCCAACAACAACAACAAAACCTTTTTGTCTCCAGACAAAACACTTCTCTAGCTATTCTTTTCCTCTTTCCCTTCATTCTCATTCTTGCCCCTAAATGTTTCTGCTCGTGGTCTTTCTTCCATCCCTCTTCTCTTTTTCCAAGCCCCACACCCACCCACCACCTTCCTGCCCTTCCTGCTCTCCTTAGGTTTGTGCTTTCCATCTCTAAAGATGTGGCCTCCCTAGTGACCAGTGAACACTTACATAACAGGCCTACTGTAGTAAAGCCTGTTCCTCGGGCTGCACAGCCCGCTAATCATCTGTGCTAATCACCCACAGCACTGTTGTGATGGGGCCGCAGTCATAGATAGCAACATACACACCCATACGTGAATACACACCTGGCTGCTTTAATTTTTTATGTTATCACACAAGGAAGCTCAATTTTCTCCTTTTAAGTTCAGACACAGGAAATGCAAACAAAATGTCATGACAGTACAGTCACTCTACACAACACTAAACCGAGCCCCTGAAATGGTATAAATTTCTCATTTTGAAGCCCCTTCACACTCCTCAAAGGTATATTAATGCACAGACACATATAAATTTACGTGAATGTACAGCACTCACAGACAGTTTGTGTAACTCACTCTTTAAGAAACACCAGGCAATAAAGCACAGCCAGTGACCTGTTATGTGTTCCATGTGTTTTATCTATTTGCAGCCCTTTTTTTTTCCTTCTTACAAGCTGGATGTTCCTGTTTTACAGTGCATCCATAAACACACAGTTACCATTTACATAGCATTTCCTGTTGTCTTTCCCATAATGGTGACTGTAACCATCAGCACTGTTTATAATCCCTTTTCTATGTCAATATTCCTCGGGTACATGGGCAATCAGCTGTCTGATCTGCTGTTTCTTGTGCTCTGTTAGCATATCTAAAGACCATGCAAGGCTCCTATGATGTCAGTTGCTCTCCAAACCATGTTTAGAAATTTATATTTTACTGTCCGTCATGGCGTCCAGGAACTTACTTTATGCCCATTTCTTGTCTCTTTAAATTAGACCGAACAACAGTCTTTTCATATGTCTGAATGGGTTTCTTGCATGTGAAGATGGGTGGTGTGTTTGCGTGCAGGGCCGTTTCTTACTATATGCGGACTATGCGGTTGCATAGGGCCCCCAAAGCCACCAGGGGGCCCCCAAGCTGCCATTTTAGCCATTTTTTTTAATTTTTAAGAAATTAAAATGACCGGTCTCTCTTAGCCAAGCGCCCTCGTGTGTTGAGTGAAAACACCTATATGCTAAAAAAAAANATATATATATATATATATATATTTCACAAAATATGGGCCCCCTAACAACATTTTGCATAGGGCCCCCACAAAGCTAGAAACGGCCCTGTTTGCATGCACCTGTATGCACACGCATTCACACATTTGTGCCTTGCACTCTTGTGCGTTACATCTCTGTCTGTCATCGCTTGGTGATGGATGTTGTGAAATGCAGGATGGCCATGTGGTATTTGACACTCTGGTGTTTTGGGGGTAATTCACAGCCCGGTGCTGTTGACCAAGAGGATTTGGTCATGACGAGGAAGTGGAGGAAGCAGAAATACCAGGGTGCCAATGATGTCATGGCCAAATGATGAAGTAATTCTCCATTAATTATGCTGGAAGAGATGCTGCTGCTAATAAGGATGTGAAAGAAGTTGAACCTTTAGTGCAATAGCAGTGCATTGCTTAATAATAATGACTACAGTATGACTTCATATAACACAATCTATGCTTATGTTTTGCAGTTTGAAAATATATATGTTTATATTTTAAGCGTTTAGTTATTGGATCCCAAGTATCACAAGCAACCATGAAACCTGCCAGCATCAGAGACAGATTCCATGTCTGAAACAGGCTTTAGATTGATCTTTGATGATACTGAGGAGCTCTGAAAAAGATAACGGAACAGAGCCGTGGAGAATGTCGAACTCATGTCTTGATGCTGATTTTTCCCTCTCTCTCTCTACAGGGCTTGTATGTGTTTGCAGTATACTTCGTCATGCACAACCAGCTGTGTTGGCCGACTAAAGCCAGTTACACAGTAGAGATGAGCGGCCATGATGGCCCCGACTCTACCTACCAGGGAGGGGGACCCACCACTGTGGGGGGCGACATCAGCAAATCAACTCAGAATCTCATCAGCGCCATGGAGGAGGTATACACGCACACAGAGCTTTACATTATACAGATTTATAGTATTCATCCCCCAAATGTTTCACACTCTCAGCTCTAATGCTTAGCATTTTTATTACATGTTTATTTATGTTACAGTGCATTTCATTTTCCACTCTTAGCTGTGTCCTCATCTCATAACTGAGTGGAAAATTCCGGGGGGGGTTTTATGATCGGAGTCTTCTGCTTGTGGATTTGCCCATCATTTCTGCTGGTTGTGAAAACATTTTTCCTTGCTGAGATCTGGAGATGCGGCAACCAGTCCAAATTTCACTTCCTGGTTTAACTTTAACCTAGTTGTGGGCAGTTTTTCTATGAAATGAGGGATTCTAACTGACATTTTGGATGCGCCCTTTTGGTTTCACCTCTGAATCATTTAGAGTTAGTTTACAAACTGTGTAATCATCTGACCACTTGATGTTCTTTGCCCCATTGGAGAGATGTAGTAAAATATTATCATAACTTATAAGAATGATAGCCAAAACTATGAAAACTTTGTAAAAACAAAAATAACTGGAATTTTTCTTTAAGTAATACAGTTCACTCTTGGCTTTACCTTTCTTCTCTGCGTTCCACCTTCTCTCTTAGTTGATTTCCCTCCCTGCCCTTTTTTTCTCATGCCCTCATTCCCATGGCTCTATTTGCCCATTCCCGACCCTCCTTCACACATTTCTTACATCAGCTGAGCATGACTCCACAAACATTCATATTCACTCACTCAGAGGCTCGCATTTGTATGGTCGGTCTGCTTCAGACTGATTCTCATGTAAAATCTGTGTAAAATTGTGTATGTAAATGGTCAGTCTTCATAACTCCCACGAACACCCATATCAACTCCTCTTGTGACCTTTCTGTCAGACTGGCTCACGCTGCAAGCACACACTTAAAACATACTGTATAGACGCACACATGCAGTACTTCTGTAGTAACTCTCCTCAGCAACGTTGTCCCTGGAGAATGCCCTATAAGGACTGAGCTGGTGAGAGGGAGAGAAAGAAAGAGAAGAAAGGGGGCAGGTTTAACTTTCTCCCCTTCCCTTCTTTCTTTCTAGATCTTTCTTCACATGTAGGAATCCAGTAATCGTGTTTTATTCATGAGAGCACACTCCTGCCTCTCTGGGATTTGGCTACAGCCCAGTGAGGAAAAATAAGAGCGCAGATAAGAGACCGCTGTGAGTGGCGATGTAAGTGTTAGATGAGTGTCAATTTGTGGAGTGGATTGGTTGAAAAGGAATTAAATCGAGATTAGAATAGGGATAAGGTCACATAATTTGAGGGTTGAATAGCTTATTGAAAGGTTTGAGTTATCCACTCACTGCCTCCCCTCAAAGTTGATATGATGGATCTGAGGTGCCTGGTGTTGCTTAATTCACCTCACTGGGACGTTCTGTGCCGGTTACAGTCCAGCAAGCCTCAGAGGCTTGTACAACACACACACACACACACACACACACACACACACACACACACACACACACACATTTATGCATGTACATGGACAGATGAGGCATTCATAATAAATGAACACAGTGGAAAACAAGAGGAGATAATGGATTAATCTGGTTCTTGTGGAAAAAATAAGAGAGATACACACAAACAGTGTATACATATTTTTTGTTGTTTCCTCTCTGACATCTTCTTTTTCCTGTCACATCACTCCTGTCTTTTACTGTATGGATGCGTTAAAAAAGTGTTTGTTTTTTTTCCCCCAAAAAAATACAAATTTTGGAATCTGTCATCTGTCTAACTCTGCTGGAAGCATCATTTCCATGTTGTCAGGCTGATTCAGTATGAAACCCTACACCCACTGACCTTGCTCTCACCCCATGAACCCACTGCGACCCTGTGGGTTGGCCTTAACCCTTCGGGGTGCTTGGACAACATGCACTCTGCCTGACCCTAACTCATCACAGACATGATTACACGGCTGACAGACGCAGCCATTCCCTGAATTAAACGTATATATGTGTGTGTGAGTGAATGAGTGTATTGATAATGTGAATGGTTGACCTGATTCTGCCGTGCGTTATCAGGTTAATGTTTTTTGGGGCGTTTAACTAATCTTTATCAACAACAATTAACACCGTCTTTTATGTGCACTATGATATGTGGCTTAAGAACTACAAGTACATAAATTTGCTCTCTATATAAAATGTTCTACATGATCATGTGCTTGATAGTGTGCATTAAATGGTCGCAATGCACTTTGTAAAATTCTTTTGAAAAGTTCTATTTAAATAAATTTAATATTCTTATTACTTTGCTGTTATCAAGGTAAAAACTCACAAATACTTTAAAATCAAGTATCAGGAACTTAGTTTTTTACCATCATGCATTTTCAAGTTATTCTGTAGAGTGTAAAGGGATTTATTATCCCAAAAGCTGCACAGAATGTGATCCTCTGGGAAGATGAAAACATAAAAATTCTAGAAAATAATTGAAAAAGTTCTCAGCCAATAGCAACTGTAATACATGCATACTGTATACTAGTGTGTGCGTCTTGATGCGCATGTGTTCATATGGTTGTATATGTGTGTTTCAGGTGTCAGCAGACTGGGAGCGAGCGTCGCTGCGGCCCAGCAGTCAGCCCAGCAGTGTGTTTAAACCCAGTCCTGTGATGGGGACGTACACCACAGAGGGAGGCTTCATCAACACCAACCTGGTCACCACAGACGAGGAGTCGCAGGAGTTTGACGACCTCATATTTGCCCTAAAAACTGGTGAGGGTCCCACCAACACACAGATGTACTGAACCCTCACACATTTCATACTGTTTATGTGGTGTATCACAATGGGCCATCATAATAACACTTGAATTGAAATCCAGCTACTGTCTGCCCTAAAAATTACTGATATGCATATGGGAGTTTTCAGGTTTCTAGTTCTCTTTTGTTCACTTTGCTAACAACTCCTCCTCCAGTGCCTTAAGCGTTGAAACAAGATGAATTTCTTACCTATTGAGTCAATCAGAAACTTGACTTTGGTGTGGTTACTGTGTACTGTGCAAAAGGTCACCATAACCCTAATAACAGAATACTTTTTTAAACATTAAAAGAAAAACACAACGTGCTTCCAAAATAAAACCACCACCTTAACCAAGTGTGACACATGTGGCTTAAAGCTAAGCTAAAATAGAGATGTTTATGAAAGTTAGACTGAATAATAAACAGAGAGAAATGTAAAACTTTTGCATCTGGTGAATGAATATGTATGTATGTATGTATGTATGCGTACGCATGTATGCATGCATATGTATGTATGCGTACGCATGTATCTATGCATGCATGCGTATGTATGTATCTATGTATGTATATATGCGTGTGTGTGTGTGTGTGTTTGATTATTTCATACTGTACATACATATAGTATATCATCCATTAGCATCAGCCCTGCTTACCCTTAAATCTTTCTGCTTCCATGGAAACCATTCTTCCTCTGTTGCCATCAATGTTTCATGAGCTGAGGGCCCAAACTGCTCACTGATATATCACACACACACACACACACACACACACACACACACACAGACAGAGAGAGAGCTTCAAATCACTGAGTAATTGCTTCACAGTGTCTGAATAAGAATCAGGCCCAGCTGGACAACTGCTAACAGGAGCTTCAGTACACCGGGACACTCCTCTGCTGTTAATGTGACTCCACTTGAGTCATTTTCACACACTTGAAAAATCCCCTGAATAAGTCTGAAGGTTTTACACAGCAGACATTTCAGGCTGTCTCACCTAAACTGTTGATATAAATAATCTGCACTCTGTGACTTTAAAATGAGTACAAGAAAAAAGTTAATACTGAATAAATGTTCATAAATGTAATTTGAGAATCTGCTGTAGCCTCAAATGTTGAACCTACATCTTATTTAGATTGCATTGCTGTTCCTACAGCAATGAAAAGTGTGAGCCAGAAAATTAGGTAAATATTAGGCCCCTTTTAACATTTGAGAATGATGAGCAAGTCATGCATTTCAGTGATGCTGGTGAAGATGTAATTTGCTGACATGAAATCATAAGTGATCAGTTTTAGTGTCACATTGCAAAATCACGATACTGGAAATGAATCTGTGATGCCTTAAAGCTGCAGGATTCTTGAAGTTGAACTCTTGAAATTGTTTGAACTCAAAGTATTTTCGAAAACAAAAGTGAAAATACCAAGAACTTTGTCTGGCTTTACCAAACGGCATTAAATACAACACCAGACAATTAATGAAGACAGACACATATCGAGAACATCAGCAAACAACATGACTTTTAAAAGACATACACGTTTTGTTTTGTTTTTTAAACAGAGAGAGGCCGGATTTATAATGGAAATCGTTCTGTCTGGTGCTCGTCCCCAGATTTGATTGTCATTCTTTGGTTATTTATTGCTTCACAGATCATTGTCGGTCCCTGTTCCCCACCAATAGCGAGTGCTCCTGCTGATGGACAGCTAAACAATTAAAACAGTAATTTAACTTTAAGTATATCCCAGTCAGCTTTAGTCTCACATTATGGAAAGTGCAAGAGTCTGGTCCTCCATATGGTGGTTGCTCTGGGAGAAATAAGAGATATGTAGTGAAGACAGACAGACAGACCAACCTGAGTCCAGTAACATTGACTTTCTCTGTTAATCTCTTGGGATTCTGGAGAATAACTTTCAAGGAAATAAATTAATCATTAACAATCACTGAGCAATGCCAGGCTTCTGATGACTTTGAGCCCATTAAAGCTACAGTCCTGAGGTTTGATTTGACTTTGCAGAGAAGGTTGTTCTGTTTAGAACACGGCAGGCTTTAAATCTTGATACCCACATCAAACTTTAGTTTGTTGGAGCCTCACGCAGTCTGTTCAGGTACCTCAGTGCAGCGTAGGCCTGTATGCAGCGGCACTTGCTAATGTGCATCCCAGAAAAACAAAACTTGTAACCACGGAGATAGCCAAATTAAAAGGCCTTCCTAGAGGGTGTGAGTTTGAGACTTACGGGTGTTAATAATGTGGATTAGGCTGAGGGGATAGTGTTACACTGAGTAAAAACCTTGGACAGAGATAACGTCTTATCCTCTCATTGATTGTGCAGCAACAGCGTGAATCAGACCCAGAGGTGTGTGTTTGTCCATGCATGTGTGTCGCTCCCCCATCTCAAGCAAACTGACAGTTGTAGCAGCGGGACATTTGCCTCTGATGCACTCTTCTCCTGACTGTCCTGAGCCGGTGTGGTGCTCAACCTTAAACAGCCTCGAGGCTGCAGCAAACAAGCCAGGGAATTTATTGGTCCCCTTGGCGGCAAACTCTGCAATATGAAGTAATCATTCATATTATTCAGTGTAGCAGAGAGGCAAGTTTGCAAGATTTGATTAAATCTAATCAGTTGGCTCCTTGCACTTCTCTGGCGTGGCCTCAAGAAACTATAACTGTCAAGCGGACACTTGATCTTTGCTGTGTGGAAGATAAAATGCAAACTCGAAACTTAGATGCTTGTAAAAACAATCTGATAAATTTAGGTTATAATCCTCTGTATTTTGCAGTCATAAGGACATTTTTCTGTTTCGCACTTTCCCCGGTGACCTCTGACCTTCTCTTTGCTCAACACGTGTCACACTGAACTTATAACCTGGTCTAATCTCAACCAGTCAGTCGGCATTAAAGATAATTCGCAAATCAGAATTGCATAATAAGTTGCACCGTAATGAGGGTCAATTAACGCACACACAGAAGCACACATGTACTTTCAGCACATGTACTCTATGTAGTACGGCTGAGAGCTGATCATTAACATGTTGGTTTTATTGTTAAAGGGCAGCTGTTTCACTTTATCACTCAGCGTCAGAAGGAGCCTTGACATACCTGACTGCATGAAGCATCACAGGTCTGGAAGCTCCTCTGGTTATGTCATAGGAGTCGTACGTCACCTTATTCTGTAGGTTACTGTTTAACGCATAATGCAAAGGATTCAACCAAGGACAGCGCCTACCTTTGGTTTGGTTTGATTTACTGACATCTAATGTATTTATAAAATACATCGTATCACTTACTAGAACATTAAAATCCTGACTTATTTCCATTGTTGTTCCGAGTGTTTACACAGCCAACAGCCTTTATAAAGACAGACACGGGTATTAAGCTGTGTGATGACACAGAGATTATGACATATAGTATTGATTACATAATACCATGTTGGCACCAATAGGACAAATGTGACAGATAATCAGCTCTGCAAACGGATTAGCTGTGTGGATTTGTTGCACTGAATTGATGAAACTGTGGATATGAGGTGGTCCACTACTGTTGAGTATTAAGATATATGTAATATATGAAGAATCAAAGAAAAGATGCACTGAAATGTACTGCAGAAATTCTTGCACATACACTGCATAAAGAATAAATACAAAAAAAATAATCATGTTTTTGCTTTGAAGTGTAATGTAACTTTTTTCTGTCTGTTTTTAGGGACTGGACTTAATGTGAGCGATAATGAGTCCATCCCTGGGAGCCACGACGGAGGGAGCGTAAGCAACTCCCAAATAGTCGAGCTGAGACGAATCCCCATCGCCGACACACACCTCTAACTCGTTCACCTCACACAGATCCCATGTCCTCTATCCTTCATATCAGAAAAAATTACAACACAGTATTTTTATATTATAAAATGCTTTTGCACTAAAACAGTTTTTTTGAATAGAACATTTTCATATAGATGTTTGATACTGTATGTGATTTTTACTGTACATCTGTTTT
>LKNJ01002144.1:69986-101913 GCA_002120245.1 Maccullochella peelii | reverse complement strand
TTTATATATATATATATATATATATATATATATGAACCTATACATAAATGTTTTACTAAATTAATTTTTTAAAAGTCCTTGATGGAGTTGTTTTCTGAATGTATATTTTGATTTTTTTTTCTGTAGAGACCTAGCAAATGAGACAGCCAGATGTGTCCTCAGCAGAGATACTGATGCTGAAGATGGAAATTGTGTAACATTGTTAATAAATGATTTACCATATATTTACATTACATTTTTACTGCTCATAACCCGTCAAAGAGGCAGTTTGCTACTGGAGAGTGCCTCTGATGGTGATGTAAGTGAGTCACTGTGGGGTCAGGGGTCACACCCTCATGGAGGACAGTTTGTGTGAATGATCACTGCCTCGCAGGAATTTCACAAACCGGTTCTACATGGAGGAGACGTCAGACTGCTCCGCTGATGTCTGCAGAGAGCAATGAATCTGAAAAGAGTCTGAAAATGAGAAAACATAGCAATGCAGAGGAGTGTGGAGAATATTCGAAATACTGTAAAAGTTGAATTATATTGGCTCTTGAATCATATTTGAATCTGTTTCACTTAACAGCATACACGATTTAAAGCAAAGGCTCCTCTTTGATCTGCTCCGTGAAGAATCGGCGGGTGTGAATGCATTCTCCTTTTAACTTTGACAGCAGTTTTGAACCTCTTGCACTGAATCCAACGTGTATTTGACCCTTGCACCGACCTTTAGCCTCTGTCCTACATCAACTCGACTTCTGTACTTGGTTACTGGTTGCACGAGAGGCTACTTTTACTGCTCAAGACAGAAATTTGCAAGAGACGGCAAAGGAAAGTAGAGACACAGACTAAAGAGAAGCAGGAATCATGCATTCATCCGTCCATTTGTTGCCACCGTCACCATTGCTTAATCATCACAGGTTCATTGTTGATGGTTGAGGTCACGATCCCAACAGATAATGAGAGAGCTGCAGCAGCAGGAGATGAGTGTGTGCTACTTGAAGATATTTTGACACTAAGGAACCAACTAGAAAATCTTGTCTCTTTATATACCTTCCCTCCCGGTGGTTAATGACTTAATACTCCTTTCTGCAGGTAAATGGGGTTGAGACTGTAGAGGGAAGAATAAGAGGAGGGAAGAAAGGATGAGTTTTCTTCTTCTACACAAGTAGTTTAAGTTTATTTAGGAAGTAAACCAGAGTCTGTGTTTCCTTGCTCTGAAATCTATAAAACCTATTGATCCTGCTCTCCCCACTCTCCAGTGAGAGAGACAGTGTGGCTGGAGGTACAGAACTCCTCTTTTACCCTGTTTTTGTTTTTCTGCCCACCTCTGTGTCAGTTTTCCACCCCTGAGGGTGAAGCAGCAAGCAAACTTTGGGATTTGTCCACAATAGAGGGTGGAGACGTTTCTGAAACACCTCTATCCTTAAACAAATTGTATCACATCCCCGAGCACAAGTGTTTAGTGTGCGTATCTTCTCTGTTTTCTGCAATATGATAACATGTTTCAGACCCATCTCCTTACCATCAGTAGGAGTCTTTCCTCTGGGATTTGAATGAAAACATCGCTGTAATGAGCAAAGGAAAGCAAAGAAGTCATTACTCCATTTAACAAGATCCTAGCATTTCTAAGGAGTTTGTTTCATTGTTTACCTTATTCTAAGAAAAGCAGTTAAGACACGAGCAATTAATTTTCATGCATTATTACAGCCTGCCATCATGGAGACATTACAGCTCTGACATATTTCCATTATGTATCCATTAGAGCAAACTGCATTGCTTGTAGACTGCATTATGTCATCATTGTTAATGAGACATTGAGCAGCCGACGTTGCTAATTTCTGAAGCTGCAAGAGTACAAGGAAAATGGATCGGCTGCAAAAGACACCAAGGCTTACTGATAGACATCTCAATTAACTGCTGCATAAAAACTGATGACTACTAGTGAACCCAGTGCACATGGCATATTTGTTAGCATATCTTATATAATTAACAGTGTATATATTAGATATTGGTTTATGAACCCTGAGAAATGGATCTGTCAAGTCTTCAAAAAAGCCCATCAAATGGTGGGAAGAAAGAATGACGGCTGCTAATAGAGAGGATTAATTCTTGAAAATATATAATAATATAACAGGTGATTGTGTACAGGGGAGATGGCAACCCCTGTCTCTGTTCAAAGATGGTCTCTGGTGTCAGATGTGAACGTCCTCCTTGATATTTCTCCGGCTGTCCACTTACTCCCGGTTTGACCCACAGCTGTAACACACGATGTCATGATGATGTCATACACCACTCCAGGGGGTTTCCTGTCTTTAGGGTGCCCCAGCAGCGATCTTGAAGTGTTGATTGGTTCGTGGTAAGCGCTGAATCCTGACTTTAAAACTCTGGCTAGGATGTTCCATCAGTGAGTTCCACTGGGAACCTTTTGGTGCTCCACGTTGAGTTGTCAGTGTCCATCTTGGTCACAAAGGAATAGTTCGCACATTTTGGGAAATACACTTGTTCGCTTTCTTAGATGAGAAGATTGATACCAAACTCTGCAATCAATATGACACTTGAGCCAGGTGAAGGTTAGCTTAGTTTAGCACAAAGACTGGTACCAGGGGGAAATAGCTAGCCTAGCTCTGTCCAAATGTAACAAAATCCACCTGCCAGCACTTCTACAGCTCACTAATTAACACATATCTCGTTTGTTTAATCTTTACAAAAACTGGCAATTCAGGGCTTACATATACCTGACTATTTCTTGCAGTTTTTGGTTAAACAGCAAGGATCTTATAATAAGAATTGCGTTTCAAACTACTATTTCCAAGGTCAAGAATGAACCTTAGCTTAAGGATTAAATATGATTAAATGTATTGGCTCTTCCTGAGTGCAGGACTTCTCAAAGAGACATTTTCAGATTTGTGAGGCACTGATTTGGTGTCTGATATAAAAGCCATAAAAGTTTTCTGCAAGCACTTCACAGAGTCTCAGATGAGATGTTCAGAGCTTTAGTAAAGGTGCTCAGACTATCTAAATCATCTCTCTTAGCCATACAGGGTAAAGCAATTAAACAGCCACAGCAAACAGCTCGATGTCCTAACCCACCGGCCTTGGTTCCAGAGACACCAGACATAAGGAAAACATGTTTATGTTGAAGTCCTTGGCGTCTTCTCGCCTGTGTGCCCTCTCTATCTGTCTGTGCCCAGAGGGAACAATAGCGATAAGACAGCAGACAACCAGACAACAGCTGATTCTCACTCATTTACACACAGTCTGTCTGTATGGATACTCGGATGATGACTCTGCACTTCTAGCTCTCAGTGAATCACCACATCCTCAAACGCAAGGTTGTCTGACAAAATAAAGGAGGGAAGCCAGAAAGACAGCAAACACAGGATGATGAAAAGAGCACAGATTCTCATCACTCATGTCCTATTTTAGGAACTATCGGTGATCTCTCTTTTTTCACACCTTGCTTGGCCTTGACGGTAAAGTTATGAATGTTTTTTTTTAATGAATGCACTTGTCTTTCCCAACCTTTTCAGAAAAGATGTAGGGGATGAAGTTACAGTACACCATCAAACAATAAGAAATGGCATTGTGTTTATTTATGTACTTTCAATGACATTCAACTATGTTTATTATGACAACAGTCTCCATGGATTAAATCATTCTTTAAATTCAATGGAAAGGGTATGAATTTCTGAAACCTGATAATGCCACCTTTATGACTGTTTTCACTTGGTCTTCTCTACAGCATAATGAATGTAAGAAAACCCTCCTTTAATTCTTTAGGCTCTGAAAAGGTAAACAGTTTAGGTGAATAAACCTTTTAAGGACCTTTTAATGGAACATACAACACTTTGTCTCAGACTACAATAGATGACCCAGTGAAATCTGATTGGCCCCTGAAGTGCCCCTGTTCGCTTCAGAGCACTTCATTGGTTGAATTTAGAAAGATAAGAAGTTGCTCAAATTCAGAGAGTTGTGATCTTGCGTGCCTGTATATTATACTGAAAAGGACAATACAATGAAGTGAAATTGCTTTATTCAGCTCTCTGGGTGTTGTGTCCATTGACTATAATAAATATGGATGGACATGTGTGGCCTCCCAGTGTTCTGTGAAGTGAAGCCATCAAGATGGAAAAATTGGGATATGAGTCTGCCCTATATGCGTAGGGACTGGGGGGACTTGTACTTGTCCTCCCCAAAAAATAACACAACTGTATTTTGTGTTCACCTTTTCAAAAACAATTCCACCCGAAGTTGATTTGCTGTTAGGTAGGTTTTGTGGTTATTAACATCCATAAAAGTCACCTGAATGCAGGAAATCTACTAGGAGTCTAATACTCACATTTTCCTGGGGGAGGACCCCCACACACCCTGCATAATACTGTGTAACACTGTAAAGTATGGCCCCTTTGTAGCCCTTGATTTAGAAAAATCATAGATCTGCCCCTGATCTGTTATCTGCATATAGTTCAGCCTTTTTGTGGAGAACATGTACATCATGTAGCAGACTGTATCTACTCACTGTAAACATACCTCGTTAGAAGTATCTTGGCAGCGTAGGTGTAATTTGATCAACCAATCAGCCCCGTGTGACGTTGGATAATCAATAACTTGCTTGCAGCTAATTTGAAGGGTATGGAAGCTGATTGTAGAGGTTTAGCTCACCAAAGTGAATAATATAAGACAACACCGTAGCATACATAACACACTGTTATGCATGCATACCTAACTTTATCAGTTAAGTGTTGTACGCATGCATGATAGACATGGCAGGATCTTGCCTAACAGACAACATAACTTTTCTTTCCATACTAAAAGAGCATGCAAGAGGCTCAACCCAAAGCCTTTCAGTTCTTTATATCCCACAGAGACCACTGAGCAAGCACAACTTTCTACATTCACAACCTCAGAATCCGGTCAACTTCAAGTACAGATGATTTGCGCCGCTAGTAAGCATTTGTGAATGTGTGTATTACGCACATCATGGCGCTTGTACTCCCACTACATTACCCATGCTCCTGTCAGCCTCCCTGAAACACACCACAGAGCAAAAAAAGGTAGGACACAGAGTCAGCAGAAACTTTATTTCAAGAGCACTACAGAGGACAAAGGGACTCAAGGGATACAAGT
Source organism: Maccullochella peelii (assembly GCA_002120245.1). Taxonomy (NCBI): domain Eukaryota; kingdom Metazoa; phylum Chordata; class Actinopteri; order Centrarchiformes; family Percichthyidae; genus Maccullochella; species Maccullochella peelii. The sequence goes on along the minus strand of LKNJ01002144.1, from coordinate 96,801 downwards.
TTAAAAGTAAACATGTTGCTTAGGAGAGCATGCTTGTATACATGTGTTTGCATATGTTTAAGCTATCTACCCATCTTTCATCATGTCTGTGGGAGGAAAAAGACCGTAAGCACAGTGAGGACATGATGCAAGTATGTGCCTACATCAGTGTGCATGCATGTGTGTGTGTGTGTGTGTGTGTGTTTTTATATTGCCCCCGATTAAGATGGCAAATGATGACCTTTCGATAATGAGATCAGAGCGAGCTTCTCTTTCTACACTTCGACAAACCAAAGTCACATAGAACATCTTGTCACCCACAGTCAATTGCTTCGCACTCATCACCGCTACCCTGCGTCTGACATCACCAACAACTCCTGGAGGGTATCCGGTGGCTTCAGCAGTGCCAGTGGTGTCACACTGCTTGAAAACTTTGAGTATGAGTTTATTCTTGGGTGATTAGATGAAGACTTCGGCCTTCTACAGCCAAATATGGAAGTAAGAGTCAGTAGCCTGCCACATTATTATAAGACATGCAGTGCGTTATAATCTAATCATCACAGTTGTAACCAATAGCAATGCTTTAGTGATCAAAGATATGCCATTTTATTTTATTTTTTATTTGTTTTTTACAACCTGCCAACACAATAACTTCCGTACATATTTGGCCAAAATTGAGTTTAGATTGGAATTGACTTTTTCACATTTGTTTTACTCTATAAAAAATGGCTTATGCCATGGAAATATATATTTTTTGTGAAAACAGGATGTAAAATTTGCATTAACTACAAAACAGAGATACCAAACAAGCAAAACCACAGCAACTTACTGCATTCTGGCTTTGTGTTGTTGATCAGGCTGCACACTGGTTTGGTAATGTCTTGACTAGAAGACCATCCCCACTTACTGCACTTTGTCACAGAGAGACAGCCAACAAGAGAGCTAGGCCTAGGTCAAGTGAACGCTAACTGGCAAGATAGCCACAGCTAAAGCTAAATTTACTCATTTGCTTATCTCTAGCTATTATCTGTAATTGCAAAATATCCATTTTGATGAAATAACATCTTGGTAATTCAGTTTGTTATCCTGTATAACTAATCAAGGCTGTAGTAAAATCCAATCATGATGGGGAAAAAAAACCAGCTAAACTTCTGCTAAAGTTGTTTAGCAGAGGAGCAGTAACTGCCATCTGGGCTTTGACTCTGGTGGTAATCATGCAATTTAATGTAGTTAGACGCCCTTCACATAAATGTATTTATTATGTTGATTTTAATAAATGTGTTCTCAGTATTATAGTCATCTAGCAAGAGATACATTTAATTTATATGAACTATGGACTGTAAATACTCATCACGTTTATTTTGTTAAACAAACTACTTAAAATGGAAAAGAACACTGAAAGAACACATTTTGTTTGTAGATGCACAATCTTCCTCTTACATTCAGTGAAGTTTATTCAAAGGCAGAATGCAATATCTGCTTTTTTTAGGTATGTTGGTTGTATGTTATTTTTGGGGGGTAGAATAAAAAGCATACAATGAAGGCATTACAACCTTTCACGAGCTGTGAGTATCCTGTAAGTGTTATTTCAAAGAGGTATCTAAAGTCGTCTTTACGTTGAAACTTTAAGAGCCAGTCTCTATGTGAATATAGGGAAAAGAGTGAAGCGGAAAGGTCCTCGAGTGCAGTTAGAAAGAGCGTGAGATGTGAGATGCAAGTGTATGGAGATGATCGTGCATGATCATTATGTACATGTAAATTCTGTCTGTTCAAGGTTTAAAGTTCTTTACAGTTTTCACAATTCTGTTTCAAGACTGGAAAGCTCTCTACAAAAAGTAGCTTTATTTGGGCACTCGTCATATACAAAGAGATGCAAACTTCGCTGTAACCCAACGTCATTCGATTCTCTGCTTATGTTTACCAAAACACATTCCAGTCACTTCAAATTAATTTCATTGGCTCTGTACTAACTTAATTACCATAGATGAGATGCACTTGAGCCGTTGAATCCCAGTCATATTTTCTGAGAGTCTGACATTCGCTCAGCTGCTGACACCTAGGTCATATAGTGTGACCTTTTGACTCTTTCCATCCACTGACTCCAAAGGTCAGGCAGATTAAAAGAGAGCCTCATGGAGGTGTAGCCAGGAGCGCCCGAGCAAACAGTCTTGATGTCTTGAGCCATAGACATAGACATCATAGATCAATACAGCATGTTCACTGAAATGAGCAGGTTTATTGATTGAAGTTGACAGCGGGGTGCAGCAGAGCAGCCCTGAATGAGGAATTCAACTGTAGTGAAGAAAAGAACAGAAAAACAGACTTTCCCTTTGGTCAGCTTCTGTTTCTTTCATGCCTTTCGTTGTTTCTCTGCCACATTACAGTAGACACAGTGTGCTGTAGCTGTAGACTGTAGCTGCTCTATGAAATGTGACTCTGCAAAGTGAAAGGCAACACTGTCTGCGACAGCCTTCCCAATATGGTTGACTGGGGGGCGTAAATGTTGGGCTGTATGTTGCCAAGGGGAGTAGACATATCATGTCTGCAAATGACATTCTTGTCTTGTTCTCACTATGCTGCTGTCTGGTTGGCAAGATCATCTCCCCTGTGGCATGCATGTGTTTTCTTGTGCTTATCTGTATGTACTTGAATATAGGTCCATGTATTTGTTTTTTTGTGTGTGTACCCAAAATGTATGAGGGCATGCATGTCAAAGTGTGTGCAAATCACTGTATCGCCCTCAGTGCATGCCTGTGTGCGAGTGGTGGTGCTGAGTTGTTTTGCTGGAAACGCAGACCTCACGGAGAGCCGCTAACCCTCAGAGTCAGATCTGAAACTCCTCTAGCTACCCTTTTATCCCAAGTGTTCATTTGTATGAAAGAGCTTTATAGGATCAAAGCTGTGTGTCTTGTAACTGCGTTTTGTTTGTTTGTTGTTGCTATGTTCCAGTGCGGGTCAAGTTCATAGGACTGGCTCTGACTCTGCAAGCTGTGCTGTCACCACCACCACACCCATTGGTGCTTGAGCTCGCACCTATTGTTATGGTGCGTGGTCAAGGCAGCAGGAGAAGGACCCAAATGCAGACAGGCAAGGAGGCTCAAGCAGTTCAAAGATATATTTGTATCTTACAATCAGGTGCAGGTAGGTGGGTAGGCGGGTAGACGGGCAACGGGTAAACGGTAGATCCAGGTTCAGAACACAGAAGCACAAGTAACACGAAAGCTGCGCACAAGGAAAATAGCGCACAAGGAAGCAGTACACACACAATGAACCAACGAAGGGAAACGATATAAATAGGCATGTGGCTGACGAGGGAATCAGGGGCAGGGTTTTCTTCGTGTGTAATAGGGAACAAGTGAGGATAATCAAGGACTGACACGAGGGCAGGAACTGAAAGGACAGGAAAGATAAGACTAACGGGATGTAACACCTATGTGCTCAAAGTCAGTTAGTGTGTGTGTGTGTCCATATACACAAAAGGGACTGTGTGCATATTCTTTAGTCTATGCAATGAAGTAGATTACGAGCAGAGCCTTGATAAAGTATTTCAGTCGCCGGCTATCTGTGGCAACAAGTAAAGTCTCTCTCTCTGGTCTCTCTCTCTTGCTGTTTCTCCCACTGCCTCTCCCTGGCGTGCATTGCTCAGTCGAGCAGGCTGAGACCAGTTTTTGCTTATCACCCGCCAGTCGCTTCTGCTGTGACAGCTTATGAGAGATAGCTGCCCTCCTATCATCCTGTCATGGCTATTTATTGTTACCACCACATTCACCACTGTGACTGCCAACATCATCATCATCAACATCTTCAGAAGCAGAATTTCCAGTTTAAGACCACATTCATTAGACCTGTTACCAGCCACCTTAGTCATTATGTTTAACTTTCTAATCTCAGTTTAGCTCACTCCTATTTGCGTAATTTCTAAGTAAAGCAGAACAAATTTCCTTGCCACTCAAACAAGTAAATGTTGTTTGCCTGGAGAGAAGGAGCACTTTCTGACCTCAGTGGTGAGGATGCACTAATAAAATACCACAATCTAAGCACAATATGTGGAAATGTGGGCTATCTTGCTGGCAGATATCACTTACAGCAGTTCTATTAGCATCTACAGTCATGCCTAACAGATAACAGACCGCTGGAAAGTATAAGCAAAAAAAGGAAGGGAGTGGGGAGAAAGTTGGTGGAGTGAAGCAAGACAGAGGGAAACCAATGGTGACCTCAGTGGAGAGACGTACGTGTGACCTTTCCAAACTAAAGGAAGAGAGACGTCAGAGAGAGAAAGTCATCATGTCACACTGGTTCCTCTGTGTGTGTTCAGCCAGACACAGCTGGTTTGATCCAGCAGTTCCTCTGCACCATCAGCAGCAGCAGCAGCAGCAGCAGCAGCAACACGGCATGAGGCAGAGTAACCGGCCCAATCAGGCTCTGACTGCATACGAGAACAATATCAGTTATTGTCGTGTGTCTGTGATAAAATGTCAAATGCAAGGCAGTCAGGGCAGGACCTGAGGGATGGCTGTGGGAAGGCTGACTGACCAACCCAACCCGGAACAATGGAGTCACTGTGATGAAGGAGAAAAGAGAAAAGTATAATTTTCATTAAGATAATGAAAGTATTTAATATGAAATTTTATGTCTTTTCCACTATTCCCATGACTTCCCCTCAGCCACATGAGTCCAACATTTACCTCAAATAACAGTGTGTTTAACGAGCAAGAGCAGAGATGCCTAATTTAATCTTAAACTGTACTCCAGTACATCCATCCCTTTCATGCAGATCTCTCACCTCAATGTTACGCTGTTGATAGTACCTTGAACATCTTTACCAGGAAGCGATTATTCAGAGTTAATGTGATCTTTTTATATGCCGCATGCTTCATAGGTCATATTGTTTGCAGTCGCCCACCTGTTGTTATATCGACAGGCGTGGCGAACAACAGGGGGAACCACATTTAGAGTGTGGTCTTAGTAGTATTACAGTCAGCTGTGTGGGTGTTTAGGTATTTTAACCGACCTGCACAATATTGAACCTGTAATGTGTTTCTGTCCATTCAAATTCTTCCTTGAAATCAATAGGTAAATCGCACTTCCGTAACTGCATAACAACACACAATGAGAAATGAATACATTTCCTGTCTCATCATGATTAAATTCTGTTATGGTCATCAATGGTGTATGTTGTTTTTCCCCCAAATCAGTCATCCTCCAACCTGAATTACACCTGAACTTGGCTGAGAACCAATGCTACTCAGGGCGACAAAATTAACTGAAAAAGATACTGGACACAAGATGACTAGTGAAGTTTTCAGTAACAAAGAGTATTCAAGACTTCAACTGGCTCTGCTGTGCTGAATCAGAGCAAACAGCCTTGACATTGGCCTCAAGATCACTTCATATAGCATTTATGGAGTTCACAAAACATGTTCAGAGCTAGTTTTCTAGTGTATTATCAAGATGTAAAAAATGATTTAACTGTAAAAGCTAAATAGGAACAGATTAAATTCTTCAAACATTCACCTCATAAACCATCCATATCATCACATATTGTCGTCATCCAGTTTGCCATGTAAAGAAGCAGGAAGCATGAAGCAGCCGAGCACATGGTGAGCACTGCAGAGAGTGAACTGGTCAGAAGACGATTGCACTGATATGTGATTCCTCTCTGTCTGCTCAGCGAACGAGGCTCTTTGCAGCACTCACTGCTGCAGCTCCTCTCATTTGGAGGGAAAAGAGACCGGCTGCCAAAAACTGACTCATTTAGATGAAATGAGAGAAGCCTTTTTTTCCATCGGGCAGCCGCTCCAAATGATTAAAATGAGTCACAGAACTGGAGTAGACTGGACCGGGCTGCCTTGTCCTAAAGTGACCTTGTGTGTACGTCTGTTATAAAAAATAGGTGAGGACAGAGAAGAAAAAACAGCCTGTTTGGAGAAATGTAATATCTAGTTATGACTTCACACACAAGAGAAAAAGTAAAGAACAAAAAAAATGACAAAGTGCCTGAAAAGATTCAATTTTAAATGCAAAAGGAAGTAAGGTACTGTAGAGTTAAGGTGGCTGCTTCCTTGAAAGTAAAGAAAAGGCACATTTGCACCACGTGGAGGGGGAAACTGTGTGTGTGTGTGTGTGTGTGTGTGCACTGTGCAGTCAGATGTTGGAGTAGCAGCATGGGAGGAACTAGTAAGGGTGTGGTCCATCCCCTTTTTCCTATTGGCTGATCTCTGTCAGCTGAAACAGTTAGTCACAGCCCAGGACAGGCCCCTCATGACTCAGTGGTGATTCATCACTCAGAGAGGAGAGAAGAGGAGAGGAGAGGAGAGGAGACAGAAACTGAAAGACTGACAGACAGAGTTTACAGCAAAGAAAAAGAGTGAAAAAAGAAACTAAAACAGAATAGTTTTCAAGAAAAGGAGCTGGTGCGATTGAGAACAAACTGAAAGGGAAAGAGAAACTGAATAGACAAGACATCCCATAACATCACCAGATTGTCAGATTAAGAAAAAAAATATATATATATATATATAAATTTGGATGAGTTGAGTTTTGATAAGTCTCAGAAAGTAGTTAAGTCTCTCCCTGATCAAATACCTCCTCCTCTCACATCCCTCTCTCCACTGCTCAGCAACATTTGCCAAAACTCACTGGCCTGACAGAAGACTCAGACTCGCTCCAAATCTTCTCACGTCATCTCAAATGATAATCAGCATGACAGTGAAGCACGGGTTTTATAGAAATTTTGACTTCTTGCTATCTGCCTGTCACAGTAGCTTGTGGAGAAAATACATTTTGTTAGTATACAAAAGCAATACAGAACATACAACACATACATAAGAGTGTTTTTGCGCAACAATTGGAAACATTTGAATAATTATAACTTGTCGTAGGTCATTTATCTGTTGTGTAACACTGCTCTGTTATGCTCTCTGTTGTCAGTGAGCCAACTCAAATCCCATCAACATTTCAGCAGCTCCCACTTTGCTATGATTAATATCTTTTGTGGCTTTCATCAAATTGTCATTTGGACACAACTAAGAGTGTTGCTAGGGGACAATTTGGACACACAACTCAGCTTTATAATGATGCGTGTGTGTGTGTGTGTGTGTGTGTGTGTGTGTGTGTGTGTGTGTGCGTGCATGTGTGTGCTTAGACTTGACTGTGTGGGTATGTGTGAGTGTCTGTGTGTCCATTCCCATCCATTCTGCTGGATTCATTTTTGCAAACACCAGCTGGGGTGACCGACTATGTTGTTTATATGTCAGTCTAACCCAAGGAGCAAATAAAGGCTTGCGGAGCTGCCCACCAGTCCAGTCCAGACCAGACAAGACGGATGGGTGGAAACTTCTGGAACATGAGCTGAAGTCCTGGGATATCTGGCAACAGATTTAGGAGAAGAAATTTAAGTGGTGTCAGCAGTGGGCTACACCTGAGCTGTTGATAAAATGTTGGATTGGTTGGGTGTTTTTTGATATTGTACTCCACTGATAGCTGAAGACAGCATTATTATATAGCTAAGCGCCTTGATTCTTGCAAAAGTTGTTTTCCATTAAACCTCCCAACAAACTCTAGCTTGAGATGCTGATAAATAACTGATGATGTCAGAGAGAACACGACAAATGAGGAGCCTCTGGAAAGTGTTTTCATACTGAAAAAAAGTTTGCCCATTTCAAATCTTTTATCTTTTAACTGATGTAGATGTTTATCAAATTGTACAACAGAAAGCATCAGTCATCTCAACTCTTTACAGTCACACTGCTGCTGAAGGGTCATTTTTAATGTCAGCTCATATATAGACTAATCAACAGCAAGTGTCCTAGTCCTATTTTGAGCAAGGCCAAAGAGACGTTTTTATGAGTTCTCCTCACCATAAAGAGGGTTTATGTCTTGACAGTGTAACAGCAGATCTAAAGGCTACACACAAGTATAAACCCAAAATAGCAATGAAGCAAAGTGCCTCAACATACATCCTTGGAAACATTTACTCCGCAGCTTTAATGCAGAAACATGGATGGACATACAGTATGTGTTAAAGTTAGCAAGCATGTTTTGTGATTTTGAAATGGCAAACTAACATACTAATATAAGAGATTTTAAAAAAAGACTGCGTTTGACTGCAGTTTTATTTTACTTCAGCTCCACAGTTGATATAATTGGAGATTTAACTAACAAACAAAACCCCTTTTAGTCTTGTAAATGTGTATTTCCCCTCTGAAGCTGCATTGTACAGCTCACCCCATTTTACTGTAAAGCCACCATGCTATTTTGGGAGTCAATGGGTTATCACCTAGTGGGTGTTCTGGGTCAGATAAGAAAGACCATGTGATGCTTGGGACCTACTTTGTGCACAACCCCAGTGATAGCCTAGAAACCATATAGACTGCATACAAAGAGCACATTTTTGACCCACAAAACAGGTGTTTATGTTCAAAGTTTGGGAATGTGATGCTTCAAGAAGCATGATTATTACAGAAGCATCTACATCACCCACCTATGAGGAGACAGTGAAGTAAGAGCGCACACGGGGTGAAATAGAAGTGAAGTCATGCAGTAAGCAAGCAATCTTTCTTACAGTACAGAGAGAGGTATGAGAGACAGCGAGATTGTAGAGAACAACGTATAGTTTTCCTGGAGAGAATATGCATCCAGAGTGGCAGGAGGTTGAGATTAGAGGAGTAGTGTCAGAGGTGGAACAAGTGCAGAGACAGAGGTGGGGTGACGGGCAGACAGGGGGCAAAGGATGGGGGAGAGGCAACAGATTGGATGTTTGGAGGCAGAGGAGTGAAATAACAGTGAGAAGTGACTGGAAGGCTTGGCCATGCTGCCCACCAGACAGCCCACCCTCTGCAGGCCCCGCTGCACCTGTTGTTTTTCAGAAACGAGATGTATGGGGGTGGGGTGGGGGGGTTAGTGTGGAAAAGAGGGGTAAGGAGAGGGGTGGTCTTTTGCTCCCTGTGACTCAGGAGAATCTGAGCAGGCACAGGGAGGCAGAGTTAAAGCTGAGCAGGGACTTTGCTAGGGAGCTGAGGTGGGGAGAGGGTGGGAGCTATGCTATGAGTCAGCCTTGGCTAAAAAAGGAAACTGAACAACTTCCATGGGGGACCAGCGGAGTAAAATAAGACAAGCGGTGCAAGAGCACTCCTCAGCTCAGCCTCTCGTCCCCTTAAAACAGAACATAAGGTGACCCAAGGACATTGGGGAGGGAGTTGCATAAAAAGCACATCAAGTTTCACCTTGCATAATCATGCTTGACTTGGTGGCTCGCCATTAGATATCATATTTTATATGCCTCAAATAAACCAAATAGCACTTAATAACAAACATGGAGTGGGACTTTAAAGTAAAGCTCTCAGATACAGCTTCTTCTCTTGAATGAATTGGTGAAGGCGATTATAGATGCTATGTTAAGACACAGCATTTAATACAGACATATAATCATTTCACCACTTAACAGGGTATTAACTGCAACTCTTTGTGGTTTATATGGTGGCATTTCAGTGTCTTTTTTTAGGGCTACAACAGAATTTCACCCACTCTATGTTCTGGAGCCAAATCACTCGGTGACATAACAGGAGAGAGCATCACTAGTGAAGATATCTCCCATTCCTCCCCTCGAGCTCTCAGAATAGAGCAGAGCACCCAGCATTGGTCACCATGGTGAGGAAATGCAGTAATCTGAGTTGCATAGTATACCGCATCACTTTATGTTGTGTGGTACATTTTGAACACAGATGCATGTTGGTAATGCCAGGCTGACTTTGTTTATCTCCTTGGGTCCATGCCATGCAGAGTGTCCAGAGCCATCAGTCTTTCTGGCATGGTTATGATAAGAAATACCATCTCATGTAGTGCTGCCATAGCCATCTAAGCAGCTTTGGCTTCTGCAAAGCTTTTCAAACACATCTGGTGATGGGTTGAGCCTTAAGATGGAAACTTTAGGGGTGAAAGAAAACAATGTGGATGCACAAAATACTGCAGATGACAAATGCTGGAAAAAAGAGAGAGAGAGAGAAAGAGTATGGAAGGCATCTGTCCAAATGCAATCTGTCAAAAATGAACTCTGGGTGACTTGTTTTTGCATGACTCTGTGGGTTCAGTTACAACGGCCACTTCACGGGAGGATTTACTCAACGTCTCATCTTAGGTCTCACAAGTGCATTTAGAGATCGAGATGGCCCAGTTTAGTACATACAGTATTTGTCTTTGGACAATTAAATTGAGACCTAATATTATTTTCAGCACCTTGAACCTGACCCCTTCCTTTAACTACATCTATTTTTGCCATTGCAAAAAGAGGTGTAAACTGTGCAGGACTTTTCCCAATAGTAGTAACGGCAAGGTCCTGAACTTGTGGTGCTGCGTAAGAGTTTCAAATATGCCAGTGGAGTGCAGTGTGTGTGTGTGTGCGTGCGTGTGTGCGTGCACGTGTGTGTGTGTGTGTGTGTGTGTGTGTGTGTGTGTGTGTGTGAAGGATGGTTGGAGGTGGAATGCTGACCATGCTGGGACTTTGGTATGGCAGAGATGGGAGTCCCGGCATGGGAACATAGCACAGTGTCACTCTGGCTATCAGGTTCCTGTCCATACTAAACATGGAGCCCATACAGCTCCACTGGGGATATTTAATCATATTTAATTAGCACCATCATCATAAATTATACTCAATCCATGTATCAAGGCTGCTGTGCTATTGCTACCGTTAGCCACAGCAAATCTTCCCTCTTTCTTTAAAAAAAAAAACACTTTTTGTGCACTACACAGAAAACATGACACATCAGCAAGGTGAGGACAGACTGAGGCTGTGATTAGAAGAGGAATCTGACATCTGTCTTTCATGGAAGGACTAACATAGGGTCAAACAGTCTAAAAACCGACAAGTGACAGATACGGTTTATGTGCAGCAGCTGCTGTTTACATGCATGCACTGTGTCAATATTCATTTAAAATGTTTTTGCAGTCATAAGGCATGTGCACACATGTGTTGACAGAGACAAGATGCAGGGACAAAAGGTCTCCATGAGGTCCATCTTAGTGTTCGCTCTCTGCTTATAAGTAAAAGTAGAGCGGGGTAAATAAAGAAAGAAAGTGAGATGTCCTGCTTAGTGTCATGGTAGCTTATTCTCTCTTTCAGCTGTCCAATGTGATGCATTCAGTGAAGGTAAACAACTTGTTCCTGGCAAGGTTAAAAAACAGTCCAGCTTTCAGTGACAAAAAAGCAGCAGCCTCTGCTGTGAGCCTCCTCATGCAGAAACCAAACTGGAATGAACCAGCTGCTGAGAAAGATCATGAAGGAAAGCCCTTGAGAAAAAAAACAACAACACATTGCTCCCCCCTCCACCTCTGTGCTGTCTATCTGTAGCGCTATCTCTGTTCCTCTCTTTGTGCCCAATGAAAAAATCAGAGTGACAGATGGAGAGCTGACTACAGTGCTGCTGCTGTGTGTGTGTGTGTGTGTGTGTGTGTGTGTGTGTGTGTGTGTGTGTGTGTGTGTGTGTGTGTGTGTGTGAGCATGTGAGTGGATGTTAGTAAGGGCTGATGAAAAAGTTGACTGGTGTTTCTTGATGTACTTTCCTACAGGATGTATTAACTGCATACCTGCAAACACAAATCTTTTAAGTCATTCTGTTTCATTGCTATCATGTGAAGTCACTCTCCACTCAAAAGCGTGTTTTTCTTATTGTTACTTCAGTTAGATGTTTGACCTTCACTGTGCAGAATGATGTGTGAGTTTGACACTAAGGGGAAAGTTTCTAGTATGGCAACCTATTGTGATCCACTATGCAACTTACTGTACACTGTAAGTGTGATGTCCAGTGCACATACACAGAGTAAGAGACATCTTCCTTGTTAAACTTTTGGAATGAAAAATATCTGCAGTGTCATACTGAAATCATTTGGCATAAAACCTGAGATTGGCCAAAATAGCTGAAGTTTAACAAGTGCCAGTCGAGGTCCTGGATGCTGGTGGGGGTGCTGGGAAGGAGGAGCATAGAAAGGCTATGATAAGGTGATGAGGATAGTCTATAGAGTGCTACAGAGGTTATTTGGCAGGGAGGTTACGAAGATTTGGTTTGAGACTGTCATCTGGACAAGAAGCAAAAGAACAGACTTGTTAAATGATTTTATCCATGGAAAAAGAAGAATGGCACAGATATATTTCCAACCATTTTTATGGTTGGAAAAATATCTGCAGAAAGAAAAGTGAACAAATTGATTGGATTCGATTCTTGGAGAAATATGAAGTGTGCGTCAGGAGTGCCGGGAAGTGGCGACCTTCCTTATTGAACTTTTCTTATAGCTTCGTTTAGTAAAAAAAATTAGAAACAATTAATGTTTGACACAAAGCAGTGAGATTCACAGTGTGTTCATGATAACTAAGCAGGAGCTCAATTCTGTCAATTATTCAAGTTATCACCTGCAGAGGTCAGAGGTCAGTCTACAAAACAATTAAATCGCTAATGTATTATTTTCAAGAAATGTTGCAAGTGCAGCAAGTATTTTGGGAATAAGGTGTGATATTGTTTAGATTTTTATGATGCCAGGGAAAACAATTAAACATTTTTATTCCTGTAAGCTGACATGCACATGAGGATATTATACATTTCTGGCTTTAATAAAACAGCACTAAAACTACAATTTGTCAGATACATTTATTAAGTCATATCCCTATCTGTGGATCCATTCCTGCATAACATTTTCAGACCTGTAGTAATATTGGTAGTTCCATTGTTTCAAGGAATGCATGGGCTCGCATCGATGCTGCGCTCCATGCCTCAGTGTAGAGATGTCTGTGTGTGTGTGTGTGTGTGTATTTCTATTATGTCACAGTGATGATGTGGCACTGGCAAGCAGGCGTACGGGGGGCCTCAGCCCCACCCTCCCCATCCATGCTTGAACGTGCCTGGTCACAGCAAGCTGCAGAGAACCTCTGGATCACAGGGGCTTGTGGGTAGTGGGATTAGCTGGTGAGAGGAAACAGCTGAGGCCTGTGTAGCGTCAGCACTTGCTAATCAACACTCCCACTGCACACACATACATGCCCACCGCCCCAATCTATGCTCTCCCTCAATAATAATCTCCTTTTTTGTCAGTCCACAGGGGACAGACACCCACAAAGGCATGGTCCCACAAAAATCAAAGGGGGCCGGGGGTGGGTTGGGGTGGACAAAGGCACACTGAAGTGCTTGGTCAAAGCTGACAAGGCTGCTGAGTCATCACTGATGCTGGCTCAAACTGATAATGTGCAAAAATTCCCAGTAAAGTTGATGAGGTGTCACTTTGTATTTACCACATCAGTTTTGGGTAAAGGTTTAGAAGCAGTTTTCCCTTTCTTTACACTACAGTTACTGCAGGTTGCTGCGTTACAGCAGACGTTTAGATACGAAAAGCTACCAGATTCAGTTCTGCAACAGCATGTTCTGTACATTTGGTTACAGCTTGACCTACGAGACATACAGCTCAGTACAATGTTTTCATTCACATCTGGCATGATCGAATTTGCTGAGCTCATGTGTGCACACATTTTCCAACTAAATCAAAACCAGGCTGATGTAATACGCAAGTCGATACACTACGAGTAAAATTGATTGACTGCTCGTGAAACAGGCTGGACATTATAAATAGGTCATGTGTAGACAAACCGGTACCAGAATGAGAGCAGCCCTGTTTAAAGGTCTCAAGCTGCAACCTATGCAAGTTAAATATTTACTTCAGCCTGAAACAAATCAAGCTACAAGGATTACTAAAATGTTAACACATTTGTGCAAACTAATGTTTTGATGCTTGAATATTGTGCATTGGAGATTACAAAAGATTAAAGACAATCGTTAGTACATTTAAGTGTCATGCTGATACCTCGTCATCGCTTGGCAGCAGGCCAACATGTCCTTCCTTGTGCATGCATCATGCAGCAGGGATCAATAAATCATGTGTTTTGCTATATGTCGACCTGTGACTGTGTCACTTGGCCCGTAGGCCTCCACTCGTATCAGGTTTCACTGAGATTTTCCTAGAGAGGGGTGCTGTGACTCGTTCATGTTTCTTTTCAAAGGGTGCAACAGCAAAATTATGATTTAACTTTATTTTTTTTTGACACACTGGATCATAATTAGCACCTGGTTTATCAGAAATTTGTAAGTTTAATAAGATTTCGACAGCTAACCCTGCCTGGTCAGCATTAAAAGATATGCGCTGCAATTTCAAAACCAGCTGTTCGGATTTGATATTAACTTTATTAATTTTCTCCATCAGTAAAATCCAAATGAGCCTATAATTTAAAGTAAGAAGGCTCGGAGTAAATTATGTGGCACTCTGAATCACTCAGACCTGAAGCAGTCACATAATTCACATAAGTGAGTGGTAAAGAGGAAAGTGCAGCTTTTTTTCCTCTCCTCTTCTGCCCTGAGGAATCCCCACAGTTAACCCCTGGAAACTTTGCTCCGTAAAGACCAGTGTGGACATGTACAAACAGAATGTAAAGAGGAATAAATCTCGAGCCCTCTGTCCCACATTTGTCTCAGTTTTGGGTACAATAACAAGTGTTTCTGTTCTGGGGGTTTTCCATCTCTGACATGAAAACGGACACATGCCCAAAAAACAAACTTTAGATATAAGGGAAGTGTATTCTTCAATGAATTGCCACTTACAATGAAAGTAAGTCTTTTTCTGTATAAGCTTTTGGGCTTTACTATCATGCAACTTTCTGCCAGCAAGGCCAGGTGCAGTTGTTGAAACCACCTCCAGGGGCAGTGTTGCACTAATTTTAGAGGATAATCTGGGTCCAGCAGAGTGGCAACCTGTGTGCTTCTAATCTGAAGCTGCCATGACCCAAATAAAATAGTTTTCTCTCAGGGTCAAGCAATGGGTAATGATTAATCATGCTTCAGTTTGCACTTCAGTTGGGGGGGGGGTATGTTATAAGTATATACTTTATCTTCACTAATTCAAGTACATTTATTAATACATGAAAGCTTAGTGTGTATGGCGCATTTGTATAATTGTGTTCAATCTTGCACAAAATTCACATCACAGTCCTTTGTAATTTAGAACAAAACGTTTATTCAAATCGAAAGGAAGAACTAGACAAAAGGTCAGATCATTCAGAACATTGTATATTCATAGAATACATCGTCATGATTAACAGACAAAAAAAAACAAACAAGAAAAACAAACAGAATGAAGAAAGTTCAGTGAGTGATATTGCACTTTGTTTCCCCGTCTCCCAGGTTCTTTATCTCTGAACATTTCAGTTCCCACCTTTATTCGGTCAGGAGTTTAGCTTAGTTTTGACACTGGACTACTCTGAGGCCCAAGCAAATGGACTATGGAATTGACCAACCTGAAACAAATATGTGAGCATATTCATTCCCGTGTAGCTTGATTCAGTTTCCCTAAAATAAAATCCAAAACAAAGAACTACAACAAATAGAACATGAGTTTACTGTGGAAGAAGCGGTTTGTCTGCTATCCCATGTTACCTAAATGTTTCTCAGTGGGGGAGGTGGGGGATTGCTGATCAACAGCTGCCACCCCCAGGCCTGAGGGGGATCAGAGAGGTCAGGGAAACTAACCCAAAAAGGTTGCTTGTTAAACTAGGAAGCAAACCATATCAATGCCCAGAAATACATGAAAAAAAATAAAAATAAAAGTCAACCCTCATCAGCTTCAGAAAAAATAAGAGAGGCCCGTCCAGGATGTCATTTTTTAAAACACTTGCTTCTAAAAAGGGACTTTTTTTCCCCCTCTTCCCTTTTTGTCCTTTTGAATAAACACAGAAAGGTCGAAAACATACAGATGTGTACAAACATAACAAAGGAGAAGTTAACGTAGACACTGAAAAATGAAGAATCATGATCAGGTCTTTTCTGTGTCAAGGCCACTAAGATAAGATCACTTTAATAATCTGCAGTTTGTCAATTACCGTCAGAAGCTGTATATTTAGTTGTCAGCTGGATCTCGATAAGAGCGTGCACACACACACACACACACACACACACACACACACAACACATACAAACTGGTGTCGGCTACGTTTAAAATGTAAACTTTAAAAAAAAAAGTCACTAATCTTGAAAAAAAAAAAAATGAAATAATGCATTAACGTCCTACTCAACAATGCTTTACTGAAAAATCCTCTAGTATAACATGGTTAGTACCAAATGGTTTTTCTCCAGACCTTCACCACTGAATGCTTTTTTTTCTTATGAAAAAAGTGCTGCTTTTCTTTTTTTCCTGACTATGTCAAACCTCTGTTGCAGCTGGTCTTTTGTGTTGAATGAGTTAGAAAACCAATGTATTACTCATGTCAACCTACTACTACTACTACTACTACTACTACTACTACTACTACTACTACTACTACTACTTGTTCTGACCAGTCTCAGAGGTTTAGCAACGTCCCCAGATTTTCATTTGTCCTGGGTTTGCTCCTTTAAAGCAGAAGCAGTGTCATTCCTTCTTTTTTTTTTTTTTTTTCCTTTTATAGCTAGCATTCTGGCTTCACTGGTCTGGTAAAATCTAACTGGTGGTTGGATGAACTGGGCAAGTGCAGCAGGACAAAAAGGGAATGTGATTAATCTCAGAAAGCTGCCTTGCTTTTCTGCAGGTCTATTCTCTCATTTTGGTAGTTAAAAAAAAATAAAAAACCCTCTATTTTTAACAGTGCAACTTAAAAGAAAACCTATAACATTTTTTCTCTTTTTCTTTTTCTAACCGTTTGGCAAGTGAGAAGACCACCTGAGACAGTGCTTTTTGGGCAGTTATGCAAGCCTGGTTTGCCCTGAGATTAGGAGTAGAGGGGCTGCAGGGAATTAGGGTGAGGCGAGTCCCTACACAATGTACCACCACACATGCACACACGCACACACACACACTTTTCTCTTCAGCTACAATTTGAGTGGCAAATGCAGGTCTGCAACCCTCCTAGTCCAAATCCAGAGCAACCTCAACACAAAAAAGGCTAAAAGCTATTCTATGATTGGGGCTAAATACAAAAAACAGAATAACAAAAACTAGACTAAAGAGGAGGGAAGCCACACTTGGATCCAAGCTGAGGACAGCTCTTAATGAGCTTCCAGATGGAGAGAGTGTGCTGCAGTCAAAAGTCCAGTCTAGTTGTTAGAAGTCACTGAGTAAATGTCATTAGGAGAAAAAGAAAAATCTTAAACAGCTTAAACAAATTCAGTGCATTGTTCTTGTCCTTTTCAGTCTTTTTTTCCCCAAAATCAAATCCTGTTGCTCAAAGTTATGCAGATGAAAGTCTTAAAAGTTAAGCCTGCAGTCTCATATTCTCAGTCTGGTGCATTATAAGACAGAAACCAAACTATTAGTGATGTTTTTCTTTTTCAATTCTCATTAAATGGAGCCACACAACTCAAGTAAAGAATAAAATGTGCAAAACAAAATCCCAAATGAGGCAGGAGGACCTAGTCTTTGCTCTGTTGTTGACTGCTGAATGCTTTCATTCATACAGATTATGGTGGTTAGAATGTTATTATTTTTCTCTCTTCATTCCGTTTTCTTTAGGTGATTCTGCTGAAGTCTGGACATGATTAGTCCTGCCCTTTGTGTGAGGAGCCACATCCTTATGTGCCATGAGTAAAGAAGAATCAAGGGTTAAAGAGGAGCTTGGCAGGAAGAGCCTTGCTGATTCTTCCTTTCATTGTCAATACCATCACCAGGGCTCTCACTACTAGTTGATTTTTTCATACAGACTGAATATGTGTTCATCTGTACATATCCCACCCTCAGCAGGCTGACACAGGAAGGAAGTGATACCCCAAACTAGTGACGCCTGTGTCTCTCGCTGAGGGAAGACAGGAACAGATTTGTCCAACCCAACCGTGGGTATTTGTCCAAGTCTTTGTTGGTTGGTTGAATACTTTGTTTTTCTCTTGACGTCAACAGCGTTGTTTGAACGTTGTTGCTGGAGAAAAATAAACAAAGCTGAGCCTTGCAAGCAGGTGCCTTTGAGTTCCCCTAATCAGGGGAATTTTAGAGTTACCCTTCAGCGTGATGGACAGGCATCGAGCCTGCGCTCCTCTGTACGGCTGGCGTGATGTGGGTTAGGATCGATCTGGAGTGCAGAAGAGAACAGAAAACGAGGGTTTATTTATTGAAACACAGAGCTGATTTAATTTACTCTGTAATAGAAAAATAAATGGACAAATGCTTTGCTTTATTCTATTTGGTGCCTACCTCAGAGTACAGAGGGGGAGGCTGGAAGCGGAACTCGTGAATGTAGGCGAAGAGAGGTCCATCCAGCTCCTCACGGGCTGCTGGGGCATCTAAACTGCTCTGCCGCTGCTCTTCTGTCACAATTTCTGCATAGCTTGGAGGAGCTGCAGAGGAAGAGCAAGCCGCATGTTAGCATTAAAGGGAATTATACCCAGAATAGAGTTATAAATCTGGATCATGACCATGAGAACCAACCTACCTTCAGGCCTCTCAGGCAGACCCATGCCCAGCCAGCTCACGCTGCACTGGCTGCTGACGCTGGAGGTACGGGAGCCAAAGGGGTGGAGAGGGATGGTTCCGATGACCAGGGGCAGGTTCAGGGACAGGTTTATTGCCCCAGGTATGTCCACGTATACCTGAACCCAGACACCACAGCAGGTTAGAATATGCAAGTCATTCTGAGGTACAATAAATGCGCTGCAATGTAGTAAATAAAGGGCTTTGGAGTGGAGAGTTCAGCGTGAAATGAATTTTTTTTTTAATCCTCCAAATAAAACCATGCTAGTCAGGACTAAATGGGCTGTGCAGTCGTTCAACAATATGTGGGTCAATGTCTTGAGCCCTCGCCTGGTGCCTGTCTGTTCGGAAGGTAAAGAGGTTATAAGCACCCTCAAGGCAGGTGTTACCAAAGATATTCTGGGCTAATGCTCTTAGCAGCATGTGGAGAGAACACCTGGTGCAATCCAAGGCCCAGATCGCACCGTGAGCTGAGTCAGCCAGGTCCTTTACCAGAAGAGTTATTGGCTTACTAGGAAATATTGATTCTGTGCTGATGATAATGGTGCTGCGTAATGGTGATAATAAGGGCAAGAGGAGAATGTAATGAAGGCAGGATCACCTATGTAACTATGCCAATGTTCTCTGGGCAGAGGCAAAGTGGCAAACAAAAAGAAAGGACAGTTATGCTAGATGTTCAAATGGGGTGTGAGAGTGGCTCAAAAACGAGTAAGACTGTACTCACCATGAGGGAGTACTCCACTCTGATAATGCTGCAGTCCAGGATGGAGGGTGAGACAGGTGGGATCTTCAGCATCTTGCCGCTCCAGGTCTCCGTTTTGCCCGAGGACAGAGACTCTCCCCGCAGGTTGGCCACCAGCTGCTTGACCTCCTTCATCTTCCCTTTGGCACAGAAGGTCTGGGTCTGGTAGATGGCTGCCTTTGGCACCACCATGCGGGATGAGCAGTTCTCAATCTCTGCAAATATCTGGATCGACTCTCCTACAGAGTGAGAGAAAGTAGAGGAGGGGTTACTTGAAGTTTCTCTACATTTCTATCAAAAGGTAATCATCTTTTTATCCTGTGTGAAATTACTAATCAATGCAGTGATCTGCAGAGTGTGATACTCCCATTAACTTATCTGGTTAATAGGTGACTAACAAGGTTATCAGTTGCATTATTAATCATTAACTTATTCTCACCTGGGGTGTATCCCTTCCTTTCAATTTTGGCACTTAGGGAAATAGGACCTGAGGTGCAGAACCAACAGCAAAGCGTCTTGTCTTTTGTGCCGGCCTGTGGTGACTGAAGAAAAAAGAAAACAGATGAATAAGAAAATATAGAGATTTTTTTCTTCATATTCCCCACCCCACTGACAAAAAAAAAAAAAAAGACAAAAAAGGGTTAACAATAATGTACAGGCTTCTCTGTTCCTGTCCAACAACAAGAGATTAAAATGGCAAATTCTTTCCAAAGTTGCACCATAATTTGGAAAATTATGTTTAGACTGAGTCTCAACTAAAAGAGAAAAAAAAAAAAAATTACCAGCAATAATGGAGTGTTGATGTCAATGTGCTCAAAGACTGTAAATTCCTTCTTGGTCTTCATGGGCAGGAGCCATGGCCTGTGGAGTTCTGCCTTTACCCAATAGCGTACACTGCCATGCTTCCCTTCAAAAGAGGTAGCCAGAGGTCTACAGGAAAGAAGGGAAGAGGAGAAAGAAGAGAAAAGGGTTAAATTAACTGTCAAAAGCTCACACTGGCTACAGCCGATTAATGATGGTACTGACGAGTATGAAGACACTCACGTCTGTGGAAGCTCGAGGCTGAATGCATACTCATGTCTTCCTGAATGAATAGTGGTGAGTCCTTCCTCAGAGTTGTCATCGTCTGAAAGACAAGGAGGATAATATTCCAAACACATGTATACCATACCTGAGTAAAATGCTCTACGAAGGCATCTGAAAGTCATACCAAAAACACAGGGTGGGGGAGACAAAAGAGAATGAAGGGATTTTACTATCAAATATTTAAAAAAAAAAAAAAAAAAATTTATTGAGAGATAAGCAGCAAAGAAGTAGATTTTTGAGGTGCCAGAAACTGAGCTTGTGCTCTGAACAAAGCACTACATCAGAGATCCCATTGTGGCATGTATGATGGAAATACATGGGCTATGATGGGGAAAACTGGGATATAAGGGGCAAAGATACTGTATTGTTTTTCTGATGGAGAGGACACTTTCGCATAGTCAAACTGCTCGTAAAATGTTGTAAATGAATTCAAATTATTTTAACTTAAAGCATCAAGAGTGCATTTTAAAAGAGTTGGGTCGACAGGTCGGGTGTGCTTCTGCCAGCTCAGCACTCCCTCCCCCTAGGAGCAGCAGTGTGGTAAACAAGTGCGGAGCTGTCAGTCAAACGGCAGACTCTAGCAGGAGGAGACCGGCCTAAACCGGTGCGAGCAGCTTCCCACAGCCTCTCTGCTCTCATTACGCATTCACTGTGCGACGCCGCAGTCACTACTACAAGCCTGCTCCGACCGCCAACCACCGCAGTTTCTACCGTTTTATCCAGCGTCACAGGAATTAATGCTTCATAACGAGCTTAAATGTAGCTTTGGTCGAAGTATCATTGTTGGTGAACGACATATCATATGAAACAATTTATGTCCTTAATTTAAACCCAAGCCCTGCTAATAATTAACAATTTGCTGTACAAATTGCCTTAAAATTACCAAATGCCTGACGACAAAGCGGAATGACAGCTAGCCAAACCCAGTTAACCCGCTACACACATAGCAGGGTGCTGCAGAGTGGACCAGAAACGATGTGTCCGTTCAATGATACGAGTAAAGGTGTTAGCTACAGATGGGACGAAAACCCCAAGCTAAACCCAAACCATTAAAAGTCACTCATATGCAAATACAGACGCGCACAAGGGGTGATTTTTACTCTCAAAAACATCAACCATTCTGTGGATATAGCCACACAATTTGCGTTGGGACATATGTCTCAAGCACAAAGCTGCTTACAATAATTAAAAAAAAAAAAAACCCAATTCAACATCATATTCCAGAAAAACATATGTGCAGATTAGGGATATATTCAATGAAACAGTATCAGTTTTGCAGCTTTTAATTGATTTTAATCTCAAACTACACGTACTCCTATCGACTCCTTCTATTTTGCAGGTGTTTTCTTAATTAAAAAGTTGCAGAATTGTCTGTCACTCTCTGCAAGACAGTGATGTCATTGGCCACACATGAGCACCTTAGCCAATGACACACAGGCGAGGGAGGGGGCATGCGCTATGCTCCGCCCCCTCCCGGTCCAGTTTTCTGAACAGGATTGAACCGCTTTGAACAATGGGTTGAAACTTGAGAAAGATACAAAGAAACACCCAATATGATGCGTTTCTGCAGTGAAAATATCTAACAAAGCTGCACATACATCACCGCAAGTTATTACTCTATCGCCATGTGTCTCAAAAATTAGTATAATCCTCGTTTTACACTTGATACTATGAAAAATACAGTTGCCTGAGCTGCTGTCATTCATTCTGACACCTTGACACAAACAAGTAATGATGGAGCTGTATCTGGTCAATGTCATGAACCACCACATAAAGAGGCTGTAATATGAAAGTTTTTCATCTCCCTGTGTATTTTGTGTTATTATCACTGTTTCTGAACATTCAGGACAACAGCATCCTCCAGTGAACCGGATCCTCGGCCAGCACAAAGAGCATCTCCCAGTCAGTTTCTCTAAAACTTCTGCTAAAAAAAATAAAATAAAAACACACTCTCTTACCTCTCTCGTGTCCAATTAAAATATCTTTGTGATTTAGATATTCCACTTCTTCGGTGTAGTTTTGCGTGTAGGCAGTGTTGGATCCAGCATTTCTCGATTCAGTCCAACGAACTTTTGCAAATCCTTTTGCGTGGATTTTGAGAGATTTCACACGGATTTCTCCCGTGACTTCGATGATCACCCTCCCTGAGACGCAATCCCCACTGGAGAAAACGGGAACATTGCTGTCATTGAGACAGTCGTAGCTTAATGTGAAACTCTTTACCTTTCCTAGCACCATGGTGGAAAGAGATAGGCTACAGAGACCTTGAAATAAAATAAAAAAGTCTATGAAAAAATAATCTCATAAGAAAATTGGATGCAGTTTTTAAGACACTGATCAGTATCTCTGCCCTGCAAAAAGCAGTAGGCACGATCAGTGGTTTCTTTGCGAGCAGTTCATTGAGATGTGTGATGGCTGAATAACAGCAAAGGATGCTGTTATCATCCGCCTCTCTGCTAGCTGGTCTCCAGTCAAAGACAAGGAAACCCCTGTAGCTCAGCTCACTTTAAGCGATAGGCTGTGTGAAAAACAACCTTGGGCGCATGCGCAGGGCTCCACTGCCCCCTCCTTCCGCCTTCTGGAACAAGGCGGAGAGGTATCCGTGGCACTGAGCCAGATGACAAGTTTGGTCAAACAGCTGAAAGACTGCACAAAGAAATGGTCACCACAGTAGATTTAAAGGTGAAACTTAACAGGTAATCTGTTATTATATTGTTATACATTATATGTATTTAAAATACAGGAATACATCCACCCAAAATGTCTCATCCTAACTTGTTTCCAGACTTTTAATTCAGATGGATGTAAGAAATGTGTTTGCTGATTGAACTAGAAACAAATTAATACACTCTTTATAATGTGTTTATGATGTATAATTATATAGTAACCATTCATATATAGTACATCACTAACAGAATCTTTTTGTAAGCCTGCAGCACCCAGCCTTATGTCTAGGCATATGGCTTAATATGGCACAGGTATCTGTGATATAATCGATACATATGGTCTCACACATATCCAGGCTCACTACAACCCCTACATCCATGTGCAATCAACAGAAAAATAACAGCTGAATCTTGCACTTGCATGATGCCTGCAGCATAGACCATGTAGTAGAATTGCTGGATATCCTACTATGTTGTCCTACGATTCAAGGGGGAAGAGGGTGAGAAGACTTCCAGAAAAAAAGCTTCCTAAAAAAGCTATCACACATATTGTTTTTGTATTAAGACTAAAACGATCCATGCACATATGGGGGGGATTTCTCATTGTGTTGAACTCACGGTTTACAGAAAAACAACTCTGAGGCTCAAAACGCCACCTGGTGGCCTCCAAGGCTTCCACAGTGAGCTGCAGTATCACCTGTTGAACAGCACTGTAACTCATGTATATTGCCTTCAACAAACAATTCATGACTGCAAAAGGAGCCTTTCAATTCTAATTCACTGTGGTGATTATTTACAAGGTGCCACATCAGTTAACATGCTTACATACTAAGCATTGAAGTCACAGGAGGTAGGTGTATAATATCTGGGTCTGTGGAGGTCAATGGTTGCAAGATCCGTAGCAAACATCAACGCTATTGGATGACATCTGATAAAAAAAATTGGATGGCGTTGACATTTTTTAAATTTAAAAATTATTAATCATATTTCATGTTACTTCATATAATTAAAAAAGTCAGTTATATGAGGGACTATTTGATTTCACCATGTATTATAACTTAATATTTGTTTTTTCACATATATACTTGTGATTGTGACAGCTCAACATAACTGTGCAGAATAGAGATGTTTTGTTAAAAGATAAATGCTGCCCTCTAGAGTTTACGGTTTGTCATTACATGTTTCAACGTATTTATCCCCGATTATGCTTTTTTTTTTCTCTGATTAATTTGTGGAATGATTGGTGTGTTGGATATTTATGTTTATATGTTGTTTCTTTTCCACTTAAACAAAAACGATATTCAATTCGCACAGCTGACTCCTTCATTTTATATTAAACAGGAAAACTCTTATTTTGAAAGCGTAACAGGGATGTTTACATCAAGTCCCTCAGACTCGAAAGTAACCACCACGTGCAGTCAAACAGGAACGCATCTGATCAATCGCATCCACTCCAGATAAATCTCTTCCTTTACGACAACAAATCATCAAAATTTGAAGGAGGTGAAACGCTGTCATGAATACAGAAGTGTTGGCTCTCATTTTCCTGTTTCAACTTTTTGGTCAAAGTTTGTGCCAAAATGGAACCAGACCCAACATTGTGATGGTGATGAGTGATGCATTTGTAAGTATGAATTAAGTCACAGTGCAGTGCTTTACTACTGTATACAATAACAGTAGCTTGTGTTTATTTTTTCTAGGCAAAAGCACTATGAGAGGACAGGATTAAACACCATACGGAGATGCTGTATTTTTCACATTTAATCTTTGTTTGACTATGTATCTCAGTGTCTTTGGAGTCTAAATGTTAGTTTAACTCTTGCTGCAGGATGGGCGATTGACCTTTGATCCTGACAGCAAAGTTGTGCAGCTGCCATATATAAACTACCTCAGGGAGCTTGGTACCACATTCCTCAATGCTTACACCAACTCACCCATCTGCTGCCCCTCAAGAGCAGGTAAGTTACCCACTAAAAGGCTACTTTATCCGCTATATTTCCCTTTAAATTGCAACTAGAAAGATGTTGTGGTATTCAAGATGGTAATAAAGGTGGAATAATGAATGTATTCCAGCTGTTTAATCTTTGTTCTCAGCAATGTGGAGCGGTCAGTTTGTTCACCTCACTCAGTCATGGAACAACTACAAGTGCCTCGATGCTAATGCAACAACATGGATGGATTTGCTGGAGGCAAATGGATATCTTACCAAGATGATGGGCAAGCTGGACTACACCTCAGGGAGTCACTCTGTCAGGTAGGCAGACACTGTCAGGGATGTGGACAAGAGTGTCTGTAAAGTTGAGCCTCTTCGAGTGTGTTCTCTTTTTAATCCTATTCACCAAACTAAGATCAACATAAAACAAACACACCCATATACACTGAAGAATTGTTAAAGACCTACTGTATGAATAAGAAGCAACAACATACCATGCAGATATTTCCAGAGCAGTGTGAATCATCTTTTCGGCTGCTTGTCCTCGTGTTTCTTTCCACTTCCCATTATTTGTGTCTCTGCCTGCATCTTGCTGGTATTTGTGTGTGTTTGTGCAACTTCTGCAGTAATCGAGTTGAGGCCTGGACACGAGATGTTCAGTTCCTCCTGAGCCAAGAGGGCCGGCCTGTTACCCAACTTGTTGGGAACATGTCAACAGTAAGGATCATGAAAGCAGACTGGAAAAACACAGACATGGCTACACAGTGGATCAACCAGAGAGCTGCATCCTCACACCAGCCCTTTGCTCTTTATCTTGGCCTCAATTTACCTCACCCCTATAAAACTGAATCCCTGGGCCCCACTGGAGGAGGATCCACCTTCCTTACCTCACCACACTGGCTGAAAAAGGCATGCTTTTCTTCCCTGTTTCTTGAATGTTTTCTCTCCATTATTGCAGAATTACGTTGTCTGTTTTTATATAGATCACTATAAAATATCTTATTTTAAACACACAGGTGTCTTCTGAGCTCATCACTGTTCCTAAATGGCTGCCTATGGCTGCCATGCACCCTGTTGACTACTACTCCACCTTCACCAAAAACTGCAGTGGTGTTTTCTCTGAGGAGGAAGTCAGAAGCATTAGGGCCTTCTATTATGCCATGTGTGCTGAAGCAGATGCCATGCTGGGTTAGTAGACAGCAATAATTCACCAGGGAGCAGTCTCTCTAAGCAGGAGGTAATGGGTTTGACAGCTAACTTTGAGCTTAGCCCTGGTCTTTTGGACTCACAAAGATGGCTCAAGTTCAAACCAAACTCTGTTGCCAAGATATACTCCTCTGTATCAGCAAGAGAAACATTACTGTTAAATGCTCTGTATTGCCCATATTCATTGTAATAGTTTTTTCTTCACTTCCCCTCTCAAAGTTACTTAACATGTTAAAATATCAAAGGCAAATTAAAGCTGCAAGCAGCGATGGACGGGCCCGAGCACCTCCCGCACGTCGGGGCGTGCAGCATCCGCCACTTGATGAATTACTAAAACCTAGAATCTCTGCTCGCTGCATGTCTGTCTGATGGCAGAGCTCAGCTCCTACAGACACGCACACCACTAGGAGCACTATGTCAGACTATAAAACTTGTCATTTTCTGATGTCAACAGGTGGCGCTATGACTATCAGTGAATTGTGGCATATACATGCCTTCAGGCCGGTATTGTCATAAAACATGTGAAGTTTGGAGCAGATTGGACAATGTAAAGTCCACTTTGAAAGCACTTCCTGTTTGGCGGCGAAGCGCAGCCATTTAGCCACACCCATTTCCAGAACACATATCAGACAACTAAATTAGTCTGTTGTGACATGTGTGGCAACTTTCATGAGTGTTCAAGCATCCCTGGCCCCTAAAAGAACTACTTCCTGTTTCATGGCGAAGAATGCGTGTCACGGCAAC
>LKNJ01002144.1:0-69805 GCA_002120245.1 Maccullochella peelii | reverse complement strand
AACATGTGAAGTTTGGAGCAGATTGGACAATGTAAAGTCCACTTTGAAAGCACTTCCTGTTTGGCGGCGAAGCGCAGCCATTTAGCCACACCCATTTCCAGAACACATATCAGACAACTAAATTAGTCTGTTGTGACATGTGTGGCAAGTTTCATGAGCATAGAAGCATCCCTGGCCCCTAAAAGAACTACTTCCTGTTTCATGGCGAGGAATGCGTGTCACAGCAACGCCCTTTAATGAAACTTTGGCACATACATGCCGTCAGACCGGTATTGTCAGGTAGCAAGTTAAGTTTGGAGCAGATTGGACAATGTAAAGTCCACTTTGAAAGCACTTCCTGTTTGGCGGCGAAGCGCAGCCATTTTGCCACACCCATGCCCGAGACCCATAAAATATCAAATTTTTCACCACTTCTGGTGCATGTGCAAAGTTTCAAGAGTTTTTGAGCAATTTTAGCCCCTCAAAAGTGCGATTCTTTGGGGAGAAGAAGAAGAAGAAGAAGAAGAAAAAGAAGAAGAAGAATTAAAGCTGCAAGCAGCGATGGACGGGCCCAAGCACTTCCCGCACGTCGGGGCATGCAGCATCTGCCACTTGATGAATTACTAAAAAGTAGATTCTGTGTTCTCTGCATGTTTGACCGATGGCAGAGCTCAGCTCCTACACACAAACTGTGTCTGCTGTGGAGATTGTCATTTCCTGATGTCAATAGGTGGCGCTNAATTCCTTCAGTTTCAATAGGGTCCTCGCACCGAGGTCGGTGCTCGGGCCCTAATTAAAGTCTATACAAGCTTTCCTCTCTAGAGTACATCTCCAGAGCTTGGTCAGCAGTGAGACCCTGGTTACCACCACTTTACCCTGTCACTACTGTTTGAATAATGTATTTTAAAGTAAAAATCCAGCAGCAGCTCAATGCTTACTCTGTGTCTCCCACACCCTCTGTCTCACCAGGCCAGGTGATTTCAGCGCTGAGAGAGAATGGCCTGTTAAACAACACTGTTGTGGTCTTTACGGCTGACCACGGGGAGCTAGCCATGGAGCACCGGCAGTTCTACAAGATGTCAATGTTTGAAGGCAGTTCCCATGTTCCCCTGCTGGTCATGGGGCCTGGGCTGAGGTCTGGCCTGCAAGTCAACCAGCTTGTGTCTTTGGTTGATCTTTATCCCACTGTGCTGGGTACGGACGTAGACAGAAAACATAGGGTTAAAATGTCTATTATAGATTATAAATCATCAAAATGTCTGTTGAAAGGTAGAATAAAAGTGTTATAGTAGTCAAGATATGGGGGGATATGAACTATATGCCTGCTGTCTGTAAAAACTACAGAATAAAAGGACTTGTTTCGATTTTAATATTTTAGCTTGATGTAACATTCTTGTGTATTTTGCAGACATTGCTGGTATTGCAGCAGTAGGTATTCTCAGTGGCCACTCGCTCCTTCCTCTGCTATCCAAGGCCAGCACTTATTCCAAGAAGCAACATCCAGACTGGGTTCTGAGTGAATATCATGGTTGCAATGTCAATGCCTCTACATACATGCTGAGAAGTGGCCGGTGGAAATATATTGCCTATGCAGATGGCCTGAGTGTCCCCCCACAGCTTTTTGGTGAGTTTCAAGCTTCAGAAACTGAACTTCAATCACTCATATGCTTTCAAGATGAGAAAAAAATCACGAAGCTCTGGCTTTGATTTTCTGTACTCTGTGTTTTTCAGACGTAACACTGGACAAGGAAGAACTTCATAATGTAGTTCTGAAATTCCCAGATGTGCGGGCACATCTGGACAAGCTGTTGCGTAGTATTGTAGACTATCCAAAAGTCTCTACAACTGTCCATCTCTACAATAAAAAAGCATTTGGTGCCTGGCACCATAGTTTGGGGACAAACTACAGCCAGGTCATTGCTAACCTCAGGTGGCATGTGGATTGGCAAAAAGATGCGGTAGTTAATGAGAGAGCTATTGACAAGTGGCTCTATGGCTCTGTGTGATATGTTTTATGGTTATAGTAATGGTTTAAACTTTAAGTTGTCTGTTTTTTTAATGAGCTGGACTCTTTACTCACATCTTTGAGAATGAGAGAGCGATTGATGGGTGGCTGTATGGCTCTTGATGATATTTATACTGTAACAGTTATAATGATGGATGATCTCAGAGTATCCTTTTTAATGTCCTAGATAGATTCACACTTTGACTAAATATGGACTTTCTTAATGTTACATCTTTTACACATTAACACTTCCACACAAATGTGCCACAAGACTTTCAGTAGCACTTTAATGTAACATGACCACAACATGAGGTATATTAAATTATTAATTTCTTCATTCATTCATTTCTTCCCAAATAAATACATATTGTGTTCACTTTTGTATTGTTTTAGTTATTTTTTAGCTTGTATCCTCACGCAACCAGGTGGACCAAACTGCAAGTCATTTTATTTTGAAAATTCAGAGTAGGTGCAGCCGCTTCCCTTTCACTTCCGTGTCACACAAAAGGAGCAGAGCAAGTTGTCAACGTAAACAGTGGGTGGCTCCAACTTTAGTTCACATTTACAAAACGTACATGAATAACTAAAAGCTCGACAAACGGAATACATAGCATCTTATATATCAATTAAGGTTTGAAACCAGTTCTCATGCTAAATTACGTAGTTTAGAGGCGCTGACAAGCTCACAGCTAATGCTAAATTGTTTTTGGCTAGCTAACACTGCTAACAGTTCATAGAAAGTAACTAGCTACTTAACTCCGGAGTTTACTGTTAAGTCAGCTGTTCACCTTCAAGTCAGGTACATCACCGCTGCTCAGTAGGCACAGCAAACGTTAGTAGTGTAGTGTAAGTCAAATAAATAGTGTTGGCGTTAATTAGCTCATAATTCATTCATACAGACGCCTTGTATGTTGTAAGATCATCCAACGTTACCATTATACTATCTTATGTTAGACTCGTCATTGTGACAGTGTTTATTTTAATATGTCTCTTTGTTTCACTCAGATAATTACAAGATGTCTAATAAAGAAGTGAAAACAGCACTGAAAAGTGCCAGAGAGGCCATAAAAAACAAAGAGTTCAAAGAGGCTCTAAAACATTGCAAGGTAAAGTATCTCAGATTCAGATACTCAGAAAAGTGAAGTATTTACATAAGGTCTTGGCTGTTGATATGCATTTGTTCCAAGGATACTGAATGAGGCAATGTGTCCCTCGAGCAGAGATGATGTATAGCTGACTTTGCTCTCTTCAATGTGGTTTTAGGCTGTTTTGAAACTTGAGAAGAACAATTATAATGCCTGGGTATTCATTGGCTTGGCAGCCAGTGAACTTCAGCAACCAGATCAGGCACAGACGGCTTATAAAAAGGCTGTGGAGCTGGAGCCTGAGCAGCTACTGGCATGGCAGGTAAGGTGGGAAAATGTTGTGGTCACTGCTTACGGTTCTTTCCAGGCGTTAAACGGCTTATACTAACTACATATTACACATCTTACACTGAGAGCAATTCATTTACTCATTATGTGTATAATTTGAGCTGAAATTAAACCAATTAATTTCCACCTGGATGCCACTGTTAAGTGGCACAATCCTTTTAAGTGTGTTCATTTGTACTGAGGATGTTGCATATTATAGTACCTCTCTCCCCAGGCCCAGTAACTGCTTTTGTGTTTTAGGGCTTGGCAAATCTTTATGAGAAGACTGATCAGTGGGATTTCAAAGTTGAGCTACCTAACATCTATCAGAAGCTTGTTGAGCTGTATGCCAGGTAACATATGGAAAAACCTCTTCAGGATGTTTCTTAAAACTGCAAAGGAAGTTATAATGATTTTACTAGTGTTTGCTTGTGCTCACCTCCTGATTTCTTAACAAAATATAGTAACTACTACTACTACATTTGATTTAACAATTAGCAATTTGATTGGTGATGTTATTGATTCTCATTATGTTCTTCATTAACAGCTCGGACAAAAATAAATGTTATGAGATGATCAGAAAGCTGTCACATATCTATCAGTCTGACAAAGAATATTTAAAGGTATGTGATATAACGGCACGTGTGTTCAATGGTAAACAGACACTGTTTTGTGTTCTTTTCACACATTTGAATGCATTTGTATGTTTGCACATAGTTGGCAAAGGTTTGGCTGCAGCTCCTTCAGCTGAAGGAGGAAGAGGGTGTGGACAAGAAAGAGTTACTGCAGCTATGGCAAAAGATGAAGCAACTCCTCTCAGACTGCCTTAATGAGGAAGAGCAGGACAATGAAACTCAACAGCATGTAAGATTTCCCCAAATGTGGACTTGAAACTCTTGTCTTACCTTGTGGAAATCAGAAGCTCTAATCTCTCCCAATGACTGACAAACATAAAGATAATATTTTTTCTTAATGCTGTTTTTAGTGCACATATCTCTATGTCATCTGTCCTTTGGTAACTGTTTTGTTTGTTTGTGGTTATCAGTTAATCACAGCATTTGAGAAGGCCATGGTTCTCATGGATCCTGTACCAGGAGAGGAACACAAGAAGGTCTCAGCTGAATATGTCAAATGTCTTTCTAAAGTAAGTGCCTTATCTGATGTGTGTGTCACCACTGCAGAAATTAAAGGACAGTTAGAATGTGTTCATGCTCATCAAAAATATCAAAAGTAGGCCACCTCATACTTGGCCCTGTACAGTTATTTCCTTAATCAGCTGCTCATCATGAATCTCCCCTTACTGTAGCTGCCACAAGGAGAAGCCAAAATGAAAAAGGCATGTGAGTCCATGTTGTCCCTCTACCCCAACCATAGTTATCCTCTTGAAGTCCTTTGTTCTCACTACCTCAAAGCAGGTAAGATACCGTTGTCTTGCTCATTATCATTGCATCATTTTACTTTATCTATCTAATCTAAAATCACACCATGCAATGATTGTTTTACAGATATTCAAGAGTTTGGTTCAATAAAATGCAATAAAGTGTCACTTTCAGGCATTGAGGAAAATCTTTGGCTTTTGCACTCAGTCTCACTCTTAATACATGTTGTGTTTTAATTGAAGGTGTTCAGAATGAGGATGTAGTCAGCTGTTTCTCCCGGCTCCTGGCTCTGGCCCCTAACAGTGGATTAGGTCACTTGGGTCTGGGCACCAAAGCACTGCAAGAAGGAAGGTATAAAGATGCCATCAAGGACCTTGAACAAGGTTGGTTTGTGCATCAACAAAGAATGGATTCTGTTCTTAATGTAAAAGGCACCTGAACACTTTATACACTTCATGACCATCTCTGTAATGGTGGATTTTTGTGCTAACTACCCATGATCTGTCTCTTCTGTTTTATTAGGGTTGGAGAAAATGAGCTCCAGTACTGGATGGTACAGTCTGGCTGAAGCTCAGTTCAAAATGCACAGATACTCAGACAGTGCTGTATCATGCTCCCAAGGTATGTTTAGTCTGCTGTATATCACTATAGTTATCCAGATGACCTCACAACAGCATGTAATCACTGATCCAGCTAGTTCAAAAGAATACGTCCAGTCAGACTTCATCAAGAGTTTGTTGACAAAACAACAGAGGGATATGTGAATGAAACAAAGATGTTTACCACCATATTCAAAGGACAGCTGTCTTTAGTCCCTGAAGCAGATACTGAACTTCACTGTGTTTCTGGTTCTGTTAGGTCTGAGAGTGTGTGTTTCTGGAGACAGTGACCTGACGGTTAAACTGCTTAGGCTGAAACTAGAGGCTTTAGTGAGAAGCGGAGGAGAGAAGGCTGCAGAGCCGGCTTTGGAGACATTTTCGCAGGTAATGTGATGAGACTTATGCTCTGTTTATCCAGCATGCTGTATGTACTATATCTTTGAATTTTCTTTTGAGACAACTGGGTATTAATTACTGGGTTTTATTTCTTCTGGGTGTAGCATGAAGATATTTTGCCATTCTTGGACATACACGTGTAGCGCTACGTAATGTCAAAGTAAATATCATATCAATGTTTGTTGTTTTTCTTTTTTTAGATCCCAGATGCTGGAAAAGACGCAGTTCTAGTAGCCCTTAAAGGACGTGCATACCTTAACAAGGGACAAGTTGATAAAGCACTCAAGGTTGAAAACCTTTTACCTACTGAATTCTGTTTGGGAAGATGTCAGATGTATTATATGATACTATAGGCAACCTAGTATTATTCATTTAATGAGTAACTTTTAATGTAATTTTCAGAATTGAACACTGGATAATAATAGCTTGAGATAAATGTCTGTCCTCTCTTTTAATATATGGTAAAGAAGAAAAGGATCTCTTGCATTAGATACAAGATAGATGCAAAGTAAACTACAGTACTGTGTCTACCGTAGGTGTCCTCAAAGCTGGTGACCGCTAACCCTAACCTGGCCCAGGGGTTGGTTCTGAGAGGACTTGCACAATTGGCTCAGGGCCAGCAACAGCTGGCAGAGGAGAGGTAAAAATGGTGTTTCTTTTTGTGCGCAGTGTGCGATTTTAATCTGTGACACCCCACTCTCTTAAACCTAAGTAAAATCAAACAATCCATTTGTGTGGTGCAAAAAGGTATAGTTCTCTTTAGTGAACTTTTCTCTCTTGATCTTCTGTTGTTTAGTTTCCAAAAGGCGGCTAGCCAGAGTCCAGACTGTGGAGAGTATTATTTCTTGCTGGGACGACTCTACTGGGACATGGGAGAAGAGACCCGTAAAGACCGGAGCAAAACCCATACACATTTGCTCAAGGTTAGTACAATTATTTTTGGTAGGCAAGGGGAATTTTATTTCACTATATATTAATTTTAAAAACTAATTTAATCTCTAAAATATTGATGGTCCAGTCTATGAAAGAATTTTTAAAGGACAAATAAACTATATCTTACCAGAAGTCATGTGTAGTGCTGGATGTCATCTTAGTTTCAAAGCTTCCTTTGTCTATTTCAGGCTGCAAAGTTAGACCCACACCATGGTTGTGTGTTCCGCTACCTTGGACATTATTACCGGGAGGTGGCAAATGATCGTGGCCGGGCACGAGGCTGCTATAAGAAGGCCTTCGAGTTGGACAATGATGATGCTGAGTCTGGAGCTGCCTCAGTGGATCTCAGTATGGAGGAGGACGATATGGTAAGTGGATTTGTTGGCAAACAGACACAAACTCCAGAAAGCCACGGTGTTCATGTGTGGTGTTGGCACTTTGTTGTAGTGTTTCCTTACAGGTGTCTGTCTTTTGTCTTGGCCCTCCCCATGTTCCATGTATTTATTCCCCTTCCTTTTCCCTAAATGCTATAGGAAACTGCCTTAGCAACACTTCAATCCGTGATTGAGAAAGCCACTCCAGGCTCGGCTAAATGGGCTTGGATGAGACGAGGGCTTTACTACCTTAAGGTTGGAGAGCATCAACAAGCCACAGCTGAGTAAGAGTTTCAAATCTCAGACAGTTAAATGTATTGTCTTTATCTTTATCATTTGCTACATTATCATCTGTATTTTAAGTGTATGAGCATTATAGACCATTTAATTTATGTTTATAGTCTGCAGGCAGCTCTGAGAGCAGACCCCGAGGACTGGGTGTGTTGGGAGTGTTTAGGTGAGGCCTACTTAAACCGCCGGAGCTTCACAGCAGCTCTGAAGGCCTTTGGTAAGGCCCATCAGCTTCAACCCTCCTCTATCTACAGTGTCTACCAGGCTGCTGCTATCAAACAGACCCTGGGCAAGTTCAAGGAGGCGGTTGCAGAGTATTTGCAGATCACAACGCAGCAGGTCTATGTTCCTGCCCTAAAAGGTAGGTTTGGATCAATGTATTCAAGACCTTCACTTTGGTTTAATGTTATTCCTTTTATTGCATATCACTGAGTCATATATCTGAACCTGTGCATTTAATCAGATTGGTATGATCTGTTGTTCAGGTCTTGGGGAGTGCCAGCTGTCTCTGGCAAAAGGTTTACTGGAAGACTGCAGAGATGGGGGAGCCATTGACCTCATTCAGCAAGCCATACAGAATCTCTTCAGGTAATGACTCAAGATTTGTTTAATTTGTAATCTTAAAATGAAATTAGGCGTTGTCTGTGATTCATTACATTTCAGTATCACACGGACTATTTCTCTGATTTCACTGTTCTATCCTTTCACATTCCTGTGCTCATCAGAGCCGTGCAGCTACGTCCA
Source organism: Maccullochella peelii (assembly GCA_002120245.1). NCBI lineage: Eukaryota > Metazoa > Chordata > Actinopteri > Centrarchiformes > Percichthyidae > Maccullochella > Maccullochella peelii. The sequence continues at coordinate 61,693 of LKNJ01002144.1, read as the reverse complement.
GACCTGTCCTGTTTGTGGAAGCTGCTGGGAGATGCTTGCACCGCAGTCAGCACCGTGTCGCCAAACAGAGCCCAGGTTCTAGTGCCCGCCTTGCTGGCTGGTTTAGACCCAAACACCCAGAGCCACACACTGAACCAGGCCCAGACACTCAAAGTCGGCGAGAGGTATGACCATAAACAGGCATATATACGTTTTCCAAGCTGCCTATACTATTGCTACTCTGTAACAACTACTACTACACTGTAACAAAGAAATTGACATTGAATAGCTTTAATTTCATAATAGTCTTTGTGTTGCCCATGTTAACCAAGCATAGAATCTGAACACTGAACATTAAATGCATGTTTTTGTCTCCAGATGTTATGCCCGTGCTTTGAAGCTGATGTCTGAGGTCCCCAGTCTTTGGTGTGACCTAGGACTCAACTACTACCGCCAGTCCAGCCTACCCTGCCCTACAGAGGGGGACCAGATCTCCCCATCTCTGCTCTTAGAGAAGGCCCAGCAGGTAATTCACAGAATCTTGCACAACAGTTTTGCATTGTTTGCTCCCAGAGGTGGTCTTTTCAGCGTTAAATTTTTTTTTCTTTCAGTGTTTAAAAAAGTCTATCATGATGGACAGTGGGAACCATAGCTACTGGAATGCCTTGGGAGTGATTTCCATGAGCAAAGGTAATAATATGCTTGTAGTTCACTCTTACCTACCCCAGGTGGTGGACAGATTGATTGGTTGGTCGGTCAATGCGTACTTGACCCATCAATATTTCATTAGTAAAAAAAAAACCTCTGTTTCACGTGCCATATTGACTGTGTCCTCTAACTAGATTAATTTATTCTGTGTATGATTGTTGCTGTAAAATGTTTTTACTATGAGTTGATAATAAAACATTTTATTTAAAATGGAAATGTTATATTTATGTTTTCAGAGCAAAAGCTTTACATTTTGTTTTACCCTCATTGCTCTGCCTTTTGAAATGAACAACGTAGGCCCACTGTCATAATACAAAGAAGTACAGTCATCTGTTAGTGGAAAGAAAGGATTAACATTATTTGGTATTCCAAATGCATAGCATACTGCTCAGTAAGAAGGGTGGCGTCAACAATAAATGTTTTTCATGCTGTAGGAGGAAAGTTATTACACTTAATTGGTTTAGATAACCTACAGAAATTGGATCATGGTTTTATTCCACCTAAAAACATGTAATATATTTTACACATAGCCTAATAACTTACTGTCCCAACCACACTTGATGCCCCAAGAAACTATTACACCACTCTTTTATTGCATCGCCTTTAGATTATGGATACTAATAGCAGTAGTATGGCTACTAGTTTTTAGAAAAAGTCATGGGTCTGTATAATAAAAATAGAATTGGATCCATTAGAAATATCATAATTGTTGTAGCATTAGTGTCAGTGTTAAATAAATAGGCAGACAGAAAATGCATAGCCTAATTATGTATGTAAATATGACTCTTTCTCTGATTAACACAACCACTTTTCATTGATCTGCGTTGCAGGAACTTGATGCAATTTTATCTTGTCAATTTCATTCTTTTACGCCAGGTCTTGAGAACTTCGGCCTGGCTCAACATTGCTACATCAAGTCCATACAAGTTGAACCAAATGTATGTAACTGTACATTTGTTCAGGTGACGAAACATATTCTCAGAAACTATCTGATGTTTTTATTTGACTTGTTAATATTTCATGACAGAATGTTGTTGCTTGGACCAACCTTGGCACCCTGTATTTGAAGAAGGACAATATAGAGGTGTGTGTGATCAGTTTTCGTATGTGTCAGTTTTCTTATGTTTGTTTAGTTTTTTTCATAGTTGGCTGACATTTTCTTTGTTAAAGTCTGGTTTTATCTACTTAGCTTGCACACGAGGCCTTCAAGATTGCCCAGTCCCTGGAGCCACTTTATGTCAACTGCTGGATTGGACAGGTACAAAGACATCATGAGACAAAGGTCACTTTAATTGACCATGTTGAGGAAATGGACACACTCATTGTTAATAATTCAGTGTCCAAGGGTTAAGGTTTCTTTATTACATACATATATTTCGTGTACTATACATGCATATGTGACACAACATCAGGCAAAAAACGGTATAACTAACAAGGGAAAGGATAATTATGTAAGATAATTAGGTGTGCGTAGTGTTTTGCAATGGTAAGGAATATTAAAGATATGTAAGCTGAGTGAGGGGCCTCATAATGTTTTTGATGAGTTGAAAAATGAATACAGAGAAGAAGCCATTTCTTGTCTTTCTTTAACAATCAGTTATACAGTATAATTTTCATTTATATGCAAGGATTTAAAGTTAAGTGGTAGGTAAGAAATACTATGTTCTTGGCTAAAATGAACTGTAATTTGAGTACAAGGTTTGATAAGACTAAAATAAATTACATATCAATGTGCTAGTATTCATAAGACTTAATGAATTTCTGTCTGATCTCTTTGTCTTTATCTGTCTAAATGATAGTTCTGTCCCTTTGTCCTCCCACCAGGCGCTGATAGCAGAGAGAGTGGGAAGCTATGACACCATGGATCTTTTCAGGCACACCACTGAACTCAGCACACATGTGCGTGACCTCCCAAAACCACTGGGGTGGCTATTGTAATACCCACTAATTAGCTGGCTAATAACAGTTTAATCTTCGCTTCAACTTTCTCTGTCATTCTGCAAAATTTTCAACTATAAGCATTTTGCTACTACTTGTTAGTAATTAGGGTTGATACCACAATGATTATTTTTTTTCTACTTCGTCAGACTGTGTATGCCTTGCCTTTCTCCACTTTTTCTCCCTCTTCATCTACATCTCTCTACCATTCACCTTCCTCCGATAGATGGAGGGAGTGAAAGGTTATGCCTACTGGGTGTGTTCCACCCTGCTGGACAAGAGCAACAGAGACTCTGAGCTGTACCGCTACAACATTGTCCAGATGAACGCCATCTCTGCTGCTCAAGTGGCACTCAGCAAGTACACAGGTACAGCATCTCTTTGTGTGTTGATGCACATGCAGGATCCACAGATCCCTTGGTTGTATTTTGTGTGAAATGGATGTCGCGTCACATGAAGTTTTTCTTTTGCATCCCTCTCAGAGAGGATCCAGTCTGACCCTGATGCCTTCATTATGCTTGGCTACCTGAATGAGCATCTGCAGCTGAAGAGGCAGGCCTTACAGGCTTACCAAAGGTGTCTGTCTGAATTACACTGACTCACAGATGAGGCAGTGTACCAAGAAAAGAATGAGAGACAGAATATGTTGTACTTCTATTTCATCTATGAGGAACACAATTTAATACATATTTGTTTACAGTTCACCTTTTTCAATCTTAACTCTCTTTACTCAGAGCTGTTGAGCTGCTTCAGTCCATGTCCTTGACCGATGAGCTGGCCTTTGCTCTCGGCAGCTATGGTCGTGCTTTGTGGTAACAACCTGATGTCTCATTACCATGTTCTTAAACATCTTTGACAATACTTACCAAATACGCCAAACTCCATTCTTTATATGTCCCACTGTGTTTTGCAGCACCTCGGGACAGTGGGAGGAGGCGGTGCGTGTTTATAATTCCACTCCACTGCAGGAGCTCAGTGATCTGGCTGGGCTGGCTCTGGCCTACTGCAGGGCAGGACTCATCCCAGAGAGCATCAAATGTGAGCACTGGGAGACACACTGAAATCAGAGATTGTAGATGTGTTTACATGCCAGAGGGACTGTGAATAAATGGTTGTGTGTGTACTGTAGCCTATGAACGTGCCTTGGCTGTGGCTTCCAGTGAGAAGGAGAAGGCTTACATCTTAACAGCTCTGGCCCTGCTTCAGCACCGGCAGGGTAACCTAGACTCAGCCAAGACTCTGCTTTTTAAATGGTGAGTCCACAGTGTTGTCTGGACTGTACAGAGTGGTTTTGTATGTTTTTGTCCACCAACTGAAAATACTGTATAGGGTTCCTTTGAGAGTAGGACAATATGATGTAGTCAAAGATCATCATATTATTATTATTATTATTATTATTATTATTATATTTTTCTTAATTTTCAAGCTATAATGGCATTTGGGCTGTTTTAATTTCTGTTTCAGTCCGGGATTATTCAAGTGCTTGTGGCCAAACAGCATTGCATTCACAAGCTGTGATGCCAGAGCACCAAACCTGAAAGACAAAAAAAAAAGAAAAAAAAAGTCTTACCACATAATAATAATGTGTGATAATACTTGTACTATACTTGCCTGCAAGCTAAAAGTACGTATCTGTCTGCTTTCTGTCTCCACAGCTCGATGTTAAAGGAGCCAATCTCAGAGTCTCTGCTGTGTTTATGTGCCCTGGGATTGGTCCACAGTGATGCTACACTAGCTGCTGCTGCCCTGACTGAGCTGCTGAAGCAAGGTTCACCCTCTGGGAATGTTATAGAGCAGCGATGTCTACTCACCTGCGCCTTGCTGGCCCTGCAGGGCAACTACAGTGCGGTGCAAAGAGAGGCTTCCAGAGCTGTGCACAGGTAAACTGCTTGTTTGAATTGCTGAGAGTAACCAACTGATGTGCTGTACCCTACAATAACCTAATTTAACTAAAAAAAAAAAAAAAAAAAACCTATTATATAAATTGGTGTGCTCAAACTGCACTTTGGCCAGATTTACTGAGCCTCTTACACCTTGTTTTACGTGCATTTTACGGAGGATTGCACAAAAGCTGGGCGATAGTATCATAAGTGTGTTTGATTGCATATATCACTGGATTTACTATCATTAGTTTCAGGTCAGTTTTGGGTAGAAATGTCTGTGCTTTTACAAAGCATAATGCAGATTTGTGCAGGAATATTAAAGTATGTGGTTGAAAAATTAACTGACTTACAGAGTATTCTATCGAAATCTCAATGACAGCTGACAAAGGGTCACCTTTGTATGCCAGTATCTGCACTGTTACACTTTGTGCAGTTTTTTGCACGTTGGAGTGATAAGAGAAAGGTCCAAAAAAGGCCTTGATGAGATTTTTTTTTTCTGCCTCCCTAGAGACTTTTGAACATTAAGCATTATATAGAAACTTTGCTTGTTCGCATGCATTCCCTGTTAATTTGAATCTACACAATTACTGATCTGTACCTTGAAGAATTATCAGCAGGTGCAACAGTTCCCTGGACAGTGTAGCAACATATCGTATGCTTAATAATTCTTAGAAGATTTTTATGGGAAAAGCATGTACATAAGGTACAAATTCTTATTTACAGCAATCCTGGAAACCCTTCTCTGTGGGCCCTGCTGTCCAGACTGGTACCACAGTACTACCCCAGGAAGGCAAATGTAAGGCTGCATACACACACAAACATTACACACATCCCGAGTGCAAACCCAGGAAATCTATTATATTTGCACACATTTAACTGAGCAGCCTCATTCGCGTTTTCTGCAGTGCTGCTGGACAGTTATAGTGGAAGCGTTCATGGTTTTGTCTGCTGTGTATTTCAGGGCGGAGCGATGGCTGGCCATGTTGCCTGTCTCTCCAGTATGACCCAAGGAAAGGTAAAAGAGTGACTGTATTTATGTTAAAATGGCTTTGTTTGTCTTTATCTGTTGTGTTCTTTGTCTTTTATTTTACACTTTCTTTAACCTCACTGCCATTATAAATTAAAGTCAATTCTAAATTATATTATTTTGCCTGAACTCTATAGTGTTTAATCTATTTTACACTGTAGATGTGTCTGCATCCAAAATACTCACTACATTTTAGGATACAATACAGTCAGTATTGACTCTGGTATCTTTGCCACAGCTTTGTATGTGAAACTGAGCTTATCTAACTTGTGTGCCTGCAGAGGGCGTTGTTGTACAGTGGTGTGAACCAGCTGGCTAGTGGGAGACATTCTGGAGAGGACAGTCACAGGAATGCACTGAAGACTATGCAGAGGGCCGTGCTGCTCTGTCCTGGTAGAAATACACACACACACACACACACACACACACACACACACACAAAGCTGTTCAACTACCTCACATACAACAACACACCCATCATTGGAAACAGAAAAAATACATGTCTTGGAAAACAAATCAGTCTTGAAGAAGTGAGGGTAAAGTCAGTATAGGTGTCCCTGAAAATTCAAGCTTTGCGACTTTGTGGCACAGAGAAGCTTGTTTATGTTTATCCCTATTTGATAAATGTAAAGCTACCTTACACTACTATTAAAGGAATACTGCGAAACGTCTGAGTCTCCACTCCTCTCTCTACTTTCAGATGATCCAGGAACATGGGCGGGATTAATGGCTGCCTGTCACACAGAAAACACTTCCTGTTACCTTTCAGGTTCTGCTCCTTGCAGACAAGGACTTGAGCAAATCCTCATGTCAGTGGTTTCAGAGAAAGGTGTGTGCATTGGTGTGTGTTTCATGGTGTTTACTATTTTGTGTGGGTTTGCGTGCATAACTGTGTCCTTTCTATATCCCAGTGCGTAACGTGGAGGAGATGGAGCGCCCTCTAGCCCAGACTCTAGAGGGCTGGGTACTACAACAGGCAGTGACTGGTCTCACACTGGGGGGAAAACTGGAGCAGGCAGAAGCCCTCTGCTCACAGGTGGGATATGAACACACACTTTCACACACAACCTCAATATTATTCTCAGATTTACTTAATTGAAAAAAGGGTTGTTCCAGACAGAAATTAACGTAGATGAAGTAATACAAGTTGCATTCAGATTTACCTCATGTGTGGCCTCTTTTTTCCATTGCTGTGTTCCTCATGCTCTGCCTGCTTTGCCCCAGGTGCTGAATGTTTCTCCAGAGCACCCAGCCGTGATGCTGTCACTGAGACAGGTGCAGTGTCAGCGCCTCCTTGTTGCCAATGGTGGTACTGTCCTCCCAGACTCTGTGCTGGAGCAACTAAACAGCACTGTGATGGTGAACCCCACCAACCTTGGGGCATGGCACGTAAGTGGAAACTTCATCATTTAAGATACCGCACCAGTTTTTGTATTGCAGTGACTTAATGACAAGCTATTACTCTTTAATTTGAAGCACTGGTTGGTAATTTGAAGCACATTTTTTAAACAGCGCTGTACCACATTGTGCATACTGACATATATATGTAGCAAAAACAACCAACCCAGACAAACTCTGTTACATAACGAGGCTTGAAAATATTGATGGTCTCAGTTTTGGGTGGTCACTTATTTAAATTGAGGTCATGTTGTATTGAAACGATAAGATGTTTTTTCTCCTCACCACAAACAACCATTTTGTCTTGCTTCCACTGAGACACCGGTCTAATGAGGACCATTTCTGTGCCTTGTTTGAGACCTCAGATTGCTGCACTTAACATCAAATGGCTGATACTAGCAGGGGAGATGCAGCAAAGAAGCCAAGCTCTCTCTTTAAGCCATGAACATATTGGCAGATTGTAGCTTGTTAATGTCTCCAAATGTTACAGTACGAGTTAAAATGTGTAGCAATATCAGTTAATATCTGTACAAACATAGACAGATTACATACAGTCATTACTGAATCAACATGCAGTCAACAATTTACGATAGCAAATAATTTTCCATGCTATTTCTGTTAGTCCTTGTATTTGTGGATATAGTAATTTAGCTTCGGAGTTCATTGTTGCTGCAAGTAATAAAGTAGAAAGTGGGCTTAATTCTTGAGAAGTCATTGGATCATATTACTAGCTGAAGATACTAGCATTTTTGTACCAGTAGTTTTATATTTGCTTCAGCCTTAAGCAAGAGGAGGTGGATTGTTTTTCAGTGATTGTCAGATCAGATTGTCAGTGATTTAAGAAAAAGTATTGTATCATTCTTTCCCCTCTCCTTCTAATCTTTATCTCACATTGCCTCTAACAATCTCTTCAATGTCCTTCTTCCTTCACCTCTCATATTTCCTCTCCCACCCGACCCTCTGTAAATATCCCATTCTCACCTCTACTCCCACTCATCCTTGATCCAATCACTCTCCCTCTCTCAGTGGCTGGCTGAGGTGTATCGTAGCCAGGGCCTGATGGTCCAGGCAGTCGTGGCTTACAGGCAGAGTCTGCAGGTAGCCGCACAGCTCGGCCTGCACAGCAGCCAGGTAGCCAGCCTGCTCCGACTAGCCCTGCTAGCCCTAGGACCCTGTATGGTGAGTTCCTGCATAGGATATATCATAAATCTAGATCCAAATGTAGCTATGTAAGGGTGGTAGCACTGTTTTTCCTTTTGCCCCAGGAGATATGTTTTAGCAATAAGGACTAGTGACTGACAAGAAGACTTGCATATTACTAAGCACACACAAGGCCAGAGGCAACTCCTGTCTATATCCCTGTCACATGGGCAGAAACAAGGTAGAGGAGATGAAAGATGGGTGAATATCCAGCAGAATTATAGAATCAGCAGCCAAGGCCAAGTGGAAATACAAACAAGACAAGAAGCTGCCTTTGTGATTTAACTGGAGGGGATGTGTGGTTTTTAGTCCACTGCTCACAGCAAATCCCATAGTTGCCTACCATAATTAAATACAGTTCTTTTTGACATTTTGCTAACTCTGTGGATATCATCTAATTTTGATTACAGCCAGTTCCTACAGTTTCTTACAGTTACTGACAAAGAGGAGGCAGGTGTTAGCAAACAATACGGTTAAAAGCATTACAAGTTTAATTGACAAATACAACTTAATTTTGTGTAGCTTGTCTCGTAGCTAGTTTTATTTTAACCCTGTGTGATCTGACCTCTCAGGCGGGTGTCCCAGGAAACGACTGGATGGACCTGATACTGGAAGCCACCACTGAGGTCTTGAAGCTGGGTTCATCCCCTATGGCCCTACTTTTCCAGGCCCTGCTCCAGTATGTGACCAAAATGGCTGCAAGGTCAGTTCCTCTCACTCTGTTTTCTTTCCACTGCAGCAGGTAGTATGCAAATGCACGTCACAGGTGTGTGGATTGTTCTGCGTAGATATGCAAATCATTTTGTCCCATTGGCGTCAGAGTGAAATGTATCATCTAAAGTGATTAAATGAATCATAAGATTCTTGAAACTTCAGATGTATGCCTCCATCTGTCTTTTCAAGATGTTGGTACTTTTGGAACTGCAAAGTAATTTACAGAGTTTTCCTGTCCTGACATAATAGCCTTCTGTCACTGCTTCACAGGCCTGCCAGGACACTTAATTAGAATACTACATTCATCAGAGAGCTGAGGAGGACAAATATGCCAATCATGAACTGGCTAAATTCCTTGAGAGATGCTGCAGGAACTCCTGTGTGCCAAGCATCAAAGGCCCTTTCATGCCAGAGACAAGTTTCATTGTATCGTATATATTGGAAAACAGAGGGTACGGTTATAGATTCAGACAGGGTTTCAACCCAGGCCAGCAGAAGTAGGACATTTGTGCCAGCTGATTTCTGCAAGAAAACAAACCAGATCAGCAGCCATCCAATTCCATGTTTTCGAGAGCTAATGACCATAGGTTCCATTAACATCAATACAGGCAGCTCCTAAATGTAGGCCTGGCTGTATGAGACAGCCAGACAATGAAATGGAAATGATTTTGGTTAACAAGTAACAGGGCTCATGTTATACCTTTGCCCGTTTCTGTGTGTCTTCTGCAGGAAAACCAGGTGTTTGTTGGAGAGGCTGGTATACGCCCCCTCTCAAGACTTCCCAGTGACAGTGGTGCAGGTGGCCAGCTGGTACCTCCTCAGACATTTGCATGCCAAAAACGACCAGGAGTTACTGAATGTGAGCACACAGCTGCCTCATAACCTACACTTGCACCAGATTAAATCCTTTTTGTGGTGATATATATTCATTTGAAATAACTATTTCCAGCCATGACTTGTGTGGGAATGGCAATAGCACATAAACAGTGAAAGTAGTCATACTTGTGTTCTTACATCTGTATTGGTTGTTTATGTTCACCACAATTTTGATGGTAAACATATTTTGTCATCTTTTTTGCAGACCCTTTTGCAACATGCCAAAATGAATGGAGATCAAAGATTACTGGAGTTTCATTCACTTCTTGCCTCTTCTTCATCCTGAATTTTGTCTACAACAGCATCACTATGAAATCATGCAGCTAAGCGGGTTTATCCACAGGCAAAGTCATCACCAATTCAGCTTTTCTGGGCTTCTTCACTACATATGAAACCATATTAAACTTTATGGGTTTGATATCATGAATATGACCTTTATTGACTTTACATGATTCTTTGGTTTTACATTATAGAGTGTCAATCAATTCAGCAAATCAAAATCATGAGTGGTTTCAAATGTACTTCACATAAAGTAAGTAATGTCCACATTTAGGCTGAAATAAAGAAATCTTGATCAATATAAAAACATTGTCTCATCTTGATTGCACATAATCCGTATGCTGATTTGTCAATATAACGCAAATGGAATATAAATTAGCATCATAGTGAACTCAGTGGCTCATTTCCATCAACAGTACTTCAATTCATACAAAAGGGCTTTGCAGATAACATACAGAGATCCTGTATCAGACATGTTCAGCAGTAACTATTGTAACATGTTGCACCAATTACAGTTCATTTGTGGAAGGAAAAGAAAGTAATACTGAGGAAGAAAAAGTACAAACTTGGAGTCCTATTTCCAAAGTATGATTACCCCCTGAGTTGAGAATGTATACTCTTTAGTGAACTTGAGTGAGCTTTAGTTTTCTCTCCACCACATAAGAAGACCATATGGACCTGGATCAAGTACCATTTTTTTTTTTTTTTGTTTGTTTTTTTACACCCTCTTAGACAACAACTGGACAGACATGCTTGACCATGAGAGTGCAGATGTTTTGCCCACAGCCCCAGCATTGTTGCTTGAAGTGTGGAGAACCCTGCTGGGTCTTTCTCTTGCACAGTGAACACACATCCACAGCACCGCCATGCGATGCTGCACCCCCATCTCTTCCACTGGGATTTCTTAGACTATTAGCTACAAGCTGTTGAAGCTCTGTCAATACAGTGTTTGGCGCCTTTGCAATGCCCACGACCTTCACTCTTTTGGGGTCAAACACACAATCCTCCTCTAGGCCGCTGGGCACGGCTTTCATGCCACAATTGGGGGGTACCCAAGCAGTGTCGTAGCCCTGCGTGCTCCAGGTGTACTGCATAGGATGGTTGTCCTTGTCAATACGCTTGACACGGCCAACACGCACACTTAACTCAAGGACCACGCGGTCTGAAGGGTTATTATGTAATGGATAACGTTCCGCCTTTTTCTTATCACGACTGACATACACGCCCTTTCCCAGCATGCCACCTGATGACTGCTGAAAGCCATTGGCAATGATGAGCCGTGCGTGGGCAATGCTTGTGCCATGGTACATGGTGTAGACAGCACTGTCTTTGGGCTCCTGAGACTCCCCCAGCTCCACACGAGGAGAGTCGTCATCATAGGTCACCTCCCAGCCAAAGAACACCAGTGACATCCTGCTTTAACAAGGGAAGCTGTTCCAAGACCAGTGGCTCTGTGAGAAATAAATACAAAAATGGCATCATGTTATAACAGATTCAAGTGTGATTGGTTGTCACTTTTCATAACCAGTGTTTTAAAAATTATTTGATGTAGCTTTAATTCTTTAGTGGACATGGTCTCGTGGTGGACAGTGTTGCACCAAATTCTATGACCCATCATATTCTGTGTCCCAGTTAGGAATTTCCGCTATATTGCCACTACAAACTTTTTTTTTAACTTAATCATAAACTATATTTTGATAGCAGCGGTTACAAGTTCCCTCCATATTTAGATTCACGGTAACACTTTTTGATCGCTGTGACAGTGGAAACTGTAGTATAACACTAACACTACCTGTCAAAGGTCTTTTATGTAGTTGATCGTCACAGAATCTGACGGGTAACAGATTTCGGTACATAACTTTAGACAACTACCAACATTTGTGACCCTGTCTAAATACTATAGGAGGCACTATGTTTGGTAAAAGCTATTAAAATACATGTCATAAAATATGATAGAAGCAGCAGTGGCAACGTGACATTCTTAATTGGGTCACAGAATCAAGGCTCTAATAACCACAGGCTATTTGTCGTCCTTAGCTAGTACGAGCTATATCATACTAATGTAGCTAACGTTAGCTGGCTATGGTAATGTAACGTTAGGAAAGGCTCAGCAACTATTCACAGCTGGACAAACTATCACCCAAATGAACGAATATCAGGTTCATTTGCAGAAAACCAACCAAATTCTTAACGTTAAGCTGATTTACGTTTTTACGTTATTGTAGTGGGACACTTCCAATTGATGTCATCCATTTAAGGTGACTAAAACGACGGAGTTTAACTGTTGTAAATTAACGTTACCGCTTATTTTCTGTCTAATGAGCTATGATGTCGTTTAAGCTGATGATTTAACGTTAACTAGTAACATTAGGTTAAGAAACCTTACCGTCAGTGAGGAGTCGTTTTCTGTTTCTAACTTCAGTAACTTTCACTTTCTGTTAAGTAACGTAGATTTTATACTACTCTGTGTGTCTATCGCTAACAACTTCGACTTTCGCTTCCCTGAAAGATGAGAGTATCACTTTCAGTGACGTTGATTTGGACAACTGTAAGGAGCCTCAACACGGCCGGTTAGCTCAGTTGGTTAGAGCGTGGTGCTAATAACGCCAAGGTCGCGGGTTCGATCCCCGTACGGGCCACAAACTGTGTTTTTGCCAACCTGTCACTGATACTTCCTTGTGTCCCAGAAGCTGTCAATGAAAATTGGCAAATACTACATTTTAAAGATACATGATGATTCTACTTCCGAATTTTACATATTTTTCTTTTTTATAAAACTCATTTTTTTGCAATTGGTTTTGGTGATATAACTTTGTTTGGGATATGTACTATCTCTTAATATTAGCTGATAAGGACTTTAAGGTGGGTGCTGCTTTAGTACCTGATCTTGAGGCCCTGTCTTGAAAAGGGGTCCTGTGTTGAAATCTAGCTTTAAGAGCTTAATTATCTGAGATATTGTTGTGCTTACATGGTGCATAATCCTAAATTAGTTTGTGTTTAATCATATTACCACACACAGACTTGAGGCCAGGTAGTATCCTAGCAGAGGAATATTGTATAAAGTGCACAGACAAGGGTGTGTGCCCAGAAGCTCATTTTTGCCCTGGGGCCCTTTTGCAGGTTAATCCGGTCATTGTGATGATCATTGTGGTGAACAAGGCCAAGTGCACAACCCAATGTAGTGTGTGCTGCGAGATGCTGTATCCTTTTCCCTTATTTTATAACATATACAATACTGGTCTCGGATAACAATGACATTGCCATTACATTTTGTTACTCCCATTGCTCTGCCCTTTGTGTCATGAAAAGTGGAAAACTCTTTCTATTTTTCTGTCAGCCTGAAAAATGGCTATTTGATAATCCAGCCTTTCCTCATATCTTCAGTTAGACTTCAGACTGCAGCCAGCAGGCCTGTCTCCCCATAGCACAGGAATAGGAAACTGAATTTAGTCATACTTGAGTTCTAAAAAATATCTCTGTACTGGCTGTTTAGTTTTCACCACAACTTTGATTGTTCTCTCATCTGTTTTTGCATGTCATTTTGGAATCTGCCAAAATGAGTGTTTCATTCACCGCTTACTACCCTTCACCATCCTGAATTTTGCAACAAAAGTAACTAACTATGGAATCATTTCAAACTGGACATAATGGGTCTGATAATATAACGACAATATTTATTGGCTTAAGTTCTGCTGCATGATTTAGTGTACAATAAATCAAAATCATTTCAGTAAAATAATAATAACTTGGCCACTGTCAGACAAGACAAAAGTCATTTTGCTTTATATGTAGTCACTCATCTTGATTGCATGTGATCGTAATGCATGCTGATCACAGAATAATATAAAGCTAGTGCAGTAGAAATAAGAAATAAACATTATAGTAAACTTAATGGTTTACTGTAAGGTGTCAATTCATTAATACAATTTTGCAGATCACTTACATAGATCCCCAAAACATGTCCAGCAGTAACTATTTGAACATGTTGCACCAATTACAGTTATTGCTTTATGGAAGGAAAAGATTGAGACTACGAGTCCTGTTTATAAAGTATGATGACACCCTGTTCTTAGAAAGACTCTAATCTATATCAAGTTTAGTTTTCCCTCCACTCCGCCTCCAGCACATACAAAGGCCATTTGGATGAGGATCCTCTTAGCATCACAACTCCACTCCGTTTTTCAAGCTTCATCTTCTTCCCTCCCCCTGTCAGGGTTTGGCTGGACAGAAATGCTTGGACATGAGAGTGCAGATGTTTTGCCCACACTCCCAGCACTGTTGCTTGATGTGTGGAGATCCCTGCTGGGTCTTTCTCTTACACAGTGAACACACTTCTGCCTCACCACCACCTCGTCCTCCTGGTGTTTTGGATGTTTTTGATAGAAGCTGTTGAAGCTCGGTCAGTATTTTGGTGCCTGGCGCCTTTGCAATGCCTACCACCGTCACTCTTTTGGGGTCAAACACACAATCCTCCTCTAGGCCGCTGGGCACAGCCTTGAGGCCACACATGGGGGGCACCCAGGCAGTGTCATAGCCATGTGCGTGCCAGGTGTACTGCATAGGATGGTTGTCCTTGTCAATACGCTTGACACGGCCAAGACGCACACGTAGCTCAAAGACCACACGGTCACTAATCTGACTCTTCAATGGATAATGAGACGCCTTTTTTATATTACGACTGACATACACGCCCATTCCCAGCAAGCCACCTGATGACTGTTTAAAACCATTGGCAATGATGTGCCGTGCGCTGGCAACGCTGGTCCCATGGTACATTCTGTAGACGCCCTGTTTTTGGGGTTTCTGGGATGGCCCCAGCTCCACACCAGGAAAAGAAGCACCATCGTCAATCACCTCCCAGCCGGAGAACTGCACTGACATCCTGATTTAGGAAGGTAGCCGATTGTTCAAGTCCCGCAAAGATCTGCAGCTCTGTGAGAAATGAATTCAGAAATGTGGCATTACGATATAGCAGATTTAAGAGCAATCAGGGTGTAATTTTACTTAACATAGGCTAGCAAAAGCCACGGAGCCATTTGGTCAAACTTTTTCTGTCAATCACCCCTTTGGAAGAAGAAAGTCACCCCCTCACTCCTAATAACTAAAGCCAAGTTGAACTTAATTGGAACAATGCTATCTATTGAGAACTGCATTTCTATTTTCATGTATCTTTCTCATTAGGTTTTGTTGTGCAAATGAAGTCCCCTGCCACTGCCATTCATATCTTGCACTGCTCATTTTTATTCTCTGGTTTACCCTGTTCTCTTCAATTTAAGCTTATTTTTTATCCTTATCTTTATCTCTAATTTATTTGAATCTTTTAAAATCTTATTTATTTGTGTCTTCATATGCACTGTATTTCTTTGTCTTAATGCCTTCTTATGGTTATTTAAAGCACTCTGAATAGCCTTGTTGTTGAGAGGTGCTATACAAACTAACTTGCATTGTGTCTTTTGTTGCTTCGTCATATTTTTGAATTTGAGCTCATTGAATCACCTGTGTTTGCTTCACTGTCAGAAGTCTGCGCTTGATAATGATAACTTAGCCTACATAGCCATAGTTGTGTTCCGTGTCTGTCAGAAGTTATATATCAATCAAAGTGAACGCCATTTAGAACACAGGACGACTCTACACCTTAGCCTGAACACTATCATTCTACATTATCATACTGTTTTATGACTCCTGTTAGTTATTTTGTTGACTTTCTTTATAGATCTAGCACAGTACAAGGCTCAGACATTTCAAGCTTACCGTCAGTGAGGTGTCGTTTTCTCTGTCAGCTCAGCAACGTTTACTTTCTGTTCAGTAGGTTTCATTTATAGTTTGGATCTGACGTCATAAGTGCCAAACTTTATGGCCGGTTAGCTCAGTTGGTTAGAGCGTGGTGCTAATAACGCCAAGGTCGCGGGTTCGATCCCCGTACGGGCCACAATTCCACTTTTCCTCATTTCAATTGAACGTATCCATGTTCACAAGTAGTGATTGGCCTTTGACCTCCAAATTAGATTTCAGGATATATCCTTGTTCACTCGTAGACTATAATAGTAATAACCTGGCTGGAAACGGTGCAATGCAGACAATTATAGACAGTAAGATGTTAAATAATGGAGACAGTGACCACACACATCTTAAAAAAGCTACTATTTAATTACATTACTTGACACACACAAAAATAATAGCAATGTATATATGTACATATATATATAATATTACATTTTAATTTATTTAAAACAAAAAAAGTGTGTTTCAGAGTCAGGTCTAACAATAATTTGCATGAATGACAAATCATGGCTGAATCCTGTGTATGTATGTTTTAAAGTTAAAACAGATGGAGTTAAATGGTTTGAAATGGTAGACAATTCATCTTCTTACCCTTTTAAATTGCACACAATTAACAGCACCCGACATTGGCAAATATGAATGGCTTTAAAAAAATAACCTTTCACAAAAATATCAGATTTCTGTAATTAAGTTTTAATAAGTAAGTAACTTTCAAAGAGTGTTTCAATTACATATTACCTTAGTCTAAATAGCTGTGGGCTCATAGAATAAGATCCAGTAAATCCAGTGAGAAAATAATTAACACTGTCACTGACAGACATGCCTTTTGGTTTAAAATGAGTTTGACTCTTTTTATTGCTTCAGGGTAGGTGCGACAGTAACAAGGGGCTCCTCTTCAGCTGATAACGTCACAAGTCATTGAGCTCTGCCACCTTGCTGCAGATGTGCCTGATATCCTTCTGAAGATTCTCCTTGTCAAGGCGGGATTTGATGTCACCTATCTGCCTCAGGGACTCAATGGCATCATGCACAGACAGGAACCCTTTCCAAAAGAGAAGCACCAGACATAATGCATTTGAGGTGAACATTAATACATTAATGAACACTGCTGGTGTTATATTGATACTGAGTTGGGCTTTTGGTCTGCTTGTTTCATTTGCTGTTATAGCAACAGTTGCAAAAACCTAGTTTCAATTCATTTAATGATGTTAGCGTGTATGTTGATCTCTGTAATATCCTGGTGATCTTTGTTTCTAATCTCTGGTTAAAATTGTCTTTGGTCCTAATCATCAGTTTCCATGACATCATTGGGTAGTTAAGAACATACTGCCTAAAATGGAAATATGTTTCAATATTGCATGCACACCAAGAAGTAATATTCAGTGACTGTGAACTGTGAGAAGAGATACACTTTTTTGTACAATGATGGAATATTACATCTCTCTCCTTCTCTTTCAGAATCCCCGCCTGTCTTGCCACGAATATTTACGACACTCATCAATTATGCATTGCTTTTCTCCCCTCTATTACCATCTCCTTCCATCTTTTCATTCTATACTTAAAATAGAGCGATGGATAGATGGAGGGACGGCTCTTTGGCACTGAGTTCAGTAGCTGAGTGGTGATTTATGGAGTAGTTTACCCCTGCTCTTATTTACTGAGGGAGGCTTTGCCTCTTTTCTGTTTGTCTATACTTTAATAAGAGCTGGAGACTGAGGGAGGTTGACAGAAAGTGGGCAAGGTTTGAGATCTTGTGCCAGGGCTCCTGGGAAAGCAGCAGTGAGATGGGGATTGATGTCAACAGCAGCTCGATGCAGCGCTGAGCTGCTGTACTGGGTTGCCTGGATAGCTGTGTGTTCCTATGGCACGTATGACTTATTAGCTTTGAGGTAGCTACATGAAGCAGCTGTAGCTCACGTCCATCTAATTTAATCTGGGTAAAATCCCTGCTGCATTTCCATTTTAGATTTGGAGCTCATGCTAGTTAGTGTGTTGCTGGTAGTTTTCTTTGTCACACAAAAAGAGAGGGGGTTGACTCAGCTGACCATGTAAATCTATATATTTCAGACAATTATATTGAGTATAACAGTTATATAGACTTTAACCTTGTCTGTTGCCAGCCACATGAATCTGATCCTGGCCTGTCAAAGACATTTTCAGGCCAGTTAGAGGCCAATCCTGATAAGAGTCATTTAATCCATCACTGTTCTGGTTCTGATAAGGTTCCATAGTCATGTTTCTTGAAATAATTATTAAAATAGTTCCAACTACCTAGAATAAGAGAAATAAACAAACCCATTTTACGATGTGGTTGTCACCATTAAGAATACAATGTATACAAATGTAACTATTTGATGAAACCACATGACGCGTGAGTTTAAAAGCTTCTGAATTAGGCATGTTGCCTCTTGTGCATGCAAGCTCTGCTCTTACTACCAGATTAATTAAAATATAGCTCACTTCTTAATTTAAGATGTCATCTCCAAGTCACTGACCATTCTCATTAACTGGGCTATTAAGCATCTCCTTTGTGGGCAAAAGAAATTAACCATGTTAGCCAAGTAGTCAGGTCACTTCAATTTATGACTAATTATGAACAGCTTCTCTGTGTGCAGTTTTTCCTTGACATATATGGTAAAGTACATGTAGTATGTGTGTGTTTACTCACTGATGACAGCAAGTTACAGACAGTGCTCACGCACCTTTGTGGTATTCCTGTTTGAGCAGCTGCAGCTCCTGATGAAGACTGCTCTCCACTGAGGTCATTCTTTTACTGAGTTTGGTTTCAGCGCGTTTCAGTTGATCTGCCTGACTGCGGTTGGCCTGGTCCCGCTGGGTCTCAAACTGGTCCACACGGACCACCAGAGCCCGTAGCCGGTCAGCTAATTTAGACGCTGCCTCTAACTGAACACAGAACACACTCACATAAAAACTAAGATTTCAGACTTACAGTACTACACGACAGGTTTATAATCATGTGACCAGTCCCGAACATTTTTTAAAATCCAGATTTTAAGGTGCTCCTTCTAACATTTGAGCTTTACAAATTCACAACCATTTGACTTTTGAGATATTACTGTAACCGACAAGGTCACCACCAGGAAGACTTGCAGCTGTTACAGTGCATTTTACTGTTTTTTATGGCATGAAACAGAAAGAGGATCCTGTTCATTAGGCAAAAATTGAGCTAAAGCTTTCACAGCTTTGTGAAATGACAAAGAGTGAAAGGATAAAAAAGATGTTTTTATCAACATGTTTTTTGATGGCAGTAAAATGAAAGAAAAAAAATATTGCAAATAAAATTGGAAAAGGGACGAGAAGCAACAGCCTCTTTACTAAGTGTATAATTATATGACAGGTCTCATAGTTAATTTAATGATAATATATCGATCATCTTGGAAGAACTCACCCATACAAATCCCCCTCAACCCCCAACCCTCTGCAGCTCTCTCAGCATCTGTTCCACCTTATTAGCATTTTTCAAAGTTAAGTCTTTTTTTTTTGCTGAGTCACAGCTCGAAAACGTGTGATTGAAGCCTGCACACAAAAAAGTTGTCTCTTGCAGGTCCTGAAAACTTGATGGAGGCATGAGAAAACTCGAAGGACAGTAAAGGCAAAGGAGACAAAATGTACAGATATACCATATTCTGAATGTGGCCTGTGCAATATTACTTGCATTTTGTTATTGTGGATATCATGGCATAAACTGTGGGTCAGACTGACAGCTATACGGTACCATTTTGTCCTGCTGTTGTGTGCAGTGCTGGACTGAGCTGTTGAGCTGTTGTTCAGTCCACCTCCTCAGCGAATCTGTCTGCTCTTTGGCTTCCTTCAGTTCACCTGACATCCTGAAAAGCCATCAGGAATAGAAAGAAATGTAGAAGGCTTTACTTTGAAAATGCAGTCACAGATGAAAGTAATGAAGTTGCAAGTTGCATTTTTTGGTACACAGAAAACGCCATTAGTAGATTAGATCAGCTTATAAATATCTTTAAAATGCACACAAACTGTCTAACACCTGGAAACCTGAGCAGTGCTGGCTGTAAATTTAGGCCCATTATACACAACTCCTACTTGGCACTACTTGGTGCTTGGCACTGAAGTGTGAATTTGTCTGTTTCCATAACCAATACTTTATTGGCACCTCCTTGTCTTTGTACTGCGTAAAACGTCTGTGGTGTGAAAACAGAGCGTCAATCATAAATCAATAATTGACATTCTGTCACTTTATTTTAAAAGCAAGATGCTTCATGTTCAGCTGGCTGAAGCTGTTTGAAAGTCAGTGTTCAGAATTGCCTTCTTTGGATAAGGAAGAAGCGTTCAGGAGTGGGGACAGGGCCAGGTTTAAAGAGTCAAAGCACAGGCTTAGCAAGGCGGTGAGAGAAGCTCTGTAACGACTGTTCTCTGAGAAACCCCAATAGCAGTTCTCAGCCAATGACTCTGCTTCTGTCTGGAGGGGGCTCTGCCCACCTTAGAGGCCCCCTCCTCCCCCACCACAGTGACGACTCTCTCCATCCTGGAGAGAGATGTTAACAGACTGTTCAAGAGGCAGAACCCCCGCAAAGCAGCCGGACCAGACTCTGTCTCCCCCTCCACCCTAAAGCACTGTGCTGATCAGCTGTCTCCGGTGTTCACAGACATCTTCAACACCTCACTGGAGACATGTCGTGTGCCAGCCTGCTTCAAAACGTCCACCATCATTCCCGTCCCCAAAAAGCCAAGGACCACAGGACTTCATGGCTACAGACCCGTCGCCCTGACCTCTGTGGTAATGAAGTAATTCTAGCGCCTTGTGCTGTCCCACCGGAAAGACATCACTGACCCTCTCCTGGACCCACTGCAGTTCACCTACAGAGCCAACAGGTCTGTGGACGATGCAGTAAACATGGCCCTCCACTTCATCCTCTGGCACCTAGACTCCTCAGGAACCTATGCCAGGATCCTGTTTGTGGATTTTAGCCCTGCCTTCAACACCATCATCCCGGCTCTGCTGCAGGACAAGCTCTCTCAGCTGAATGTGCCTGACTCCACCCGCAGGTGGATCACAGACTTCCTGACGGACAGGAAGCAGCATGTGAAGCAGGGGAAGCATGTTTCTGACTCCTGGTCCATCAGCATTGGTTCCCCTCAAGGATGCGTCCTTTCCCCCGTACTGTCAACTGTACACCAACAGCTGCACCTCCAGTCATCAATCTGTCAAGCTTCTGAAGTTCACGGACGACACCACCCTCATTGGGCTTATCTCTGGTGGGGATGAGTCCGCCTATAGGTGGGAGATTGACCATCTGGTGACTTGGTGCAGCCTGAACAACCTGGAGCTCAACGCTCTAAAGACAGTGGAGTTGGTAGTGGACTTCAGGAAGATTGTGGCAGACCCCAGACACAAACTCTTTGAAACACTCCTTTCCGGCAGGAGGCTGCGGTCCATCAGCCTCAAGACACACTTGAATACTGTAAACTTTTGCACATTCCTCAGTTAATATTTTGCACATCCTACACAAAATGTACAGCTCTTCATTTTCATATTATTGTACAGTTTTTTCTAATTTTATCTTATTCTATTTTATTCTATATTTCTTCTTGCTAAAGTCTCTATTTTATTCTATTTGTATTATTGACTTGCTTTTGTACAGTACTTGCTTTTTAGTGGATTTATTTTATATATCTGTATATATTTTTATTTTTCTCTACATGCACCAATACACCAAAGCAAAATTCTTGTATGCGAAAACCTACTTGGCAATAAATCCAATTCTGATTCTGATTTCTTTGGTAATTAGAGGTGAGACTTCCTCTGTCATGATCTGTAACCTTGGTTTTGGTTTCCAGTTTTATTTTGTGGTCTTGTCTCTTGTTTCCTGTGTGTTCCTGCCCTTGTGTCATTACCCTTGATTGTCTTCACCTGTTCCCCATTGCTCACCTGCCCCTGGTTACCTTGTTAGTCTTGTCATTATTTATACTGGTCCCTGTCTTTTGTTGGTTCATTGTCTGGCATAGTTTGTCTTGTCCTCTGTTTGGAAGTATTTTGAGTGCCTTGTGTGTTAGTTCGCTTGTTCCTGATTTGGACGTTCTCCTGTGCCTTTGTGTTTTCCTGTGCCTGGACTACCTGCTTGTTTACTTGCCTGCCTACCTGCCTGTATCGACAAGTAAGCATTCAAATACATTTTCAAGAACAGTTTGAGCCTCCTCTGTTGTCTGCGTTTGGGTCCTTCTTCTGTTGCTCCCGGTCATGCCACGTGATATCCTCAGCAATAGCGCTTTCTTTTTTTGGTTGACTTGATGCCAGCCTCAGCAGGAGGAACACTGTTACTCTGCGGTTGGGTGCTGATACTATTGTGTGCATAGAGGCGCGCACACACACTCATATTCTTGCATCCAAATAGCTGAACATCTGCACACATGCATACATATGCTTAGAGATGCACATTTGCAGGTTGTTTCAAACACCATATTCATCGAAGTACTAATTATTTTCTTTTCAAATTTGGTCAGTATTATTTAGATTTGACTGGGGGGGGGTGGAATGACGCTGCGTGAGCAGTTACGAAACACTTGATGTTCTTAAGAGGTTGCCATTTATATGTAGCTCACATAGCCCATTTGGATCAACAAGTGTCTCAGATGAAAGCCGCAACCTTGGACATGCTGAGTGAAATATTATGTGGGGTGTAGTGTAGGACACAGTGCACTATGTCTCATTGGGATCTTCTCTCTTGGGAGAACTGAGAATCAATGAGGCAAATGCCATCAGTGTGTCTGTGGTTGACCACAATACAACTCCTGCTACAAATGGATTCAACTCTACGTCTATGTCTGCTGCTACAGAGATACCTCATTTATAACACCACTCTGGCTGACTAATCTAGCTAATGTTGACAGTTGTTAAACCAGGCGTACACTAGACAACAGGACAGCTGATCTGGGCGTGTTGGATGGGATTTCAGAATCCACCTGTCTCCCTTGAGGTTTGTCATTTCCCAGTTGTAAGGGGGTCAGTGTGCCTCCATTTAATTGCTGTCTTTGTGTTCTTGAGCTTGTCTGAAACTAATCAAACATGTTTGATTATTTTGTCAGTGGTCTCTGGGCACTGTGAGCAGTAGAACAAGCCTAATTGTTGCTCTGGCCAACATCAAGAAGGACATTACAGTCAAGTAATGTAAGATGACATTTGACCAGTGACACCCTGTGGGCGGCTAGCCTTTCTATAGAACGTGTGTAGGCATCTTAGAGGATTCGAAAGATGTGATCTCTAATTCCAAACTGTCAATGACCTGCCACCATTTGAATCACCCGATCTGAAATACACTTGCTGGATTTCAAACATGGTGGGCTCAAGCTGTAGACTTTGGATATTGGGTTTTATTTGTGAAAACTAAAGGGACCTTGATTGACGTCTGTACAAAAGTGGTCTGACAGTAGGTGCATCTCAGTGTATCTTAGCCATAAATTAGGTAGTCAGAGCTGAAAGGGTGTTGACTTTGAATGTTTAACAAAAAGCCAGGAGGGTGTAAAACCTACTGAGGTCCCCCTGTGGACTGAAGGTTTGTGAAGGACCCTCTGGAATCCCCTGTGTTTTCTTCAGAATTACTTGGCAACACAACATACAAGGCAGTTCAAGTTTACAGAGTAAACATCACTGACAAGGTTGGGACACATCTATGGTCGACCCTGGATGGGTGGATGGAAGATATAATATTGGTAGGTATTTGGTTTTGTTTTTTTTGTTTTTTTGTTCTTGTCATTATTTTACCTGTTTCAGAAATGCAGACAGTGTTGCTTTTCAACTATTTTTATCTTTTGTTCTTTTGGTTCTAACATGATCAGTGACCTGGTTTCTATTACAGATCTACAACATTACTAAATGGAGCATAGTCATCATTCATGTCTCTCTGCTTCGGTTTCTCTCATGGTAAAACTATGTGATTCATATTGCTATCAATTCAGATTATTTATCAGCTGGATCAGTAAATCAACTTAACAGCTTTTCTGAGCCTGTTTCAACTTTCAGACGACCATGGCTCTGAAATGCCTAGCGTGAAACAGCTGTAGAGAGAGTTAGGACTGACTGGGGATATTATTTGATTAGTAACTCATAGATTGTTCTTTATTATGTGGGTCTGGGCAAAATGAAAATGGGAACAGAATCCTGCTAAAAGATAAATTAGACAATGGCCATACATCCCAGTCACAAGCGGCACACTGAATACAGAATAATCTTCAATAAATTCAAGTCTGGAGAAAGTGTGGAGTTAAAAAAGCAACCTCATGTTTCCAAGGTTTCATGACATGTTGAATTAAAAGTTATGTCCATAGCATACAGTGGTTTTACAGGAACACTTAGCCAATTATTGTGAAAAACCATCTTCATGTAAATATTGATATTATAATAAAACTATTAGCAGCAGCCCAATTTCCCCAAAACAGAGGGTCGATAATCAGGTGAATCCCTGGAAGGACATAGCTGTATGTATGTCTGCACAAATCATTAGCACAACGAGATAAGACCTTTTTTTTGTTTTTGTTTTTTTACTCCTAATCACAACTAACGATGTTGCTGTTAATGTACAAAAGCACCACTTTGCAACGTGCTCACTCCGCGCGAAGAGAAGAAAGAAGACATCAAAAGAAATCAGACTAATACGTTCATGCCTTAGTATTACAAGTGACCCAGATATGTTTGGGTTGTGCTTACTCTTTAATTAAGGAACTTACCTGGCCTCTAGTAGTTTAACTTGTGTATGCAGATCAGACATGGAAATCCTTTGGCCCTGGGAATGCTCTGACAATGAGACCTCCAGTCTCCCCAGGTGATGATAAAGCTGGAAAAAGGAAAACACACAAGCACATGTGACATTGATCTGACCTTTACCCTTTGCGGTTTCTGCTGAGTCGAGCTGATTGAGCCACTGCACCACTCCTGTGGCCAGTCAGGAGGACTGGGGGTAACAGCGGTGACACACTTTCTCTGCATTTTCAATTATCTTTATGGTACATGCTTGACCACTGCTCCACAGCTAATGTGCTGTCATCCCAAAGATTTACCACCATGTGCCACCAACAGAACTGAGTGCAGGCTGAATCAGTGTGAGTGTGTGTTTGTGTGTGTGTTGAGGACAGTTGTGGTAATGTTTCAGTTAATTTCACATCTCATTTCCTTCTTTCAGGAAGGAGTCTGTGGTTGTGGTTGAGCCTCTGAGTTTACTTGATGAGGCCAGTTTCACTCAGCAGCAATAAGCTCCAAATCACCTGCCAAACAGCCAACCATCCACTCTAGCATAAACAGCAAAATACATCCCCTGTGTATATTGTCAGATTACTATTTCCTTCATGCAAGCAGCATTTAAATGAATGTAATCCCCCTTATATACTTAATAAATTCACAAAGGAGGACATTATTCTGTAATTTGAGACTGGAGTATTCAAATGAATCCAAGGCTCAACACTGTGTGTGTGTGTGTGTGTTAAACAGAGGGGGTGTAAGGATGAGGTTAGGGTTGTAGATTTTGGTACTTAGTGTAATATGGAATAATTTAAGAAATATAAGAAGAAGATTAAGAATCTACAGCCATGTTGGCAGGTCTTTGAGTCTGTACTTAGGCTGTACTTTAGCTTATGCGCTAAATGCTAATGCCAGCATGCTAATTTGCTACTTGGCACTAAACACAAAGTACAGCTGATATTAGTTTTGCAGGTATTTGGTGATGAAGTAAAGCATTGGGTACATTTAAATTTTGACCTGATGATGGTGCTAGATGAAAAGTTCAGGGATCACCAAAGTCAAACCATGGTATCGTGGTATCATAAAAATATGCAATGTACCATCCCAGCTTTGCAATATTACAGATTTCACAATGTTCCCTCTTGCACAACTTCTGCCAAGTTTTTATGTCTTGACTGTCACAGAGATAATCAAGAATTTTGATATGTCCAAGTATGTATTGGAAGATTGACTTTTAAAGAAGATTTTCTTTTTGGCACTGGTGTAGCTGCTTTGTACATAGTGTGGACTTCAGCTAAACTGCTGGCTTATGCTTTGTCTGCCAAACCCTTTGTCACCGTCGATGCACTGTCTCTCACCTTGCCTTCCAGCTCTTTGAGCCGTACATCCACAGCTGACCTGAGCTCTGCCACCTCCTGCTGCAGTCTAGTCAGCTGCCGCTCCCCAGAGCTCACGCCAGCACTCAGCTTGGCGATGCTGGCATCACACCTGAGATAATAGGTGGGGAAGCAGAGAGGGACAACTGAATGAGAATAGTGGGATGGGAGGGAGTTAAGGAAAGGTGTGAAGACAGGGAGATGAGCAAAAGGCTGGAGAAAACAGGGAGGAAGTGCTTTACTGAAGCACACACACTTCAGACTTCAAACAGGCAGATAGATGGGGAAAAAAATCAGACAGATGCCCTTATCAATACTCCAAAGTTGGTTGATGGAAGCCAAAAGAAGGCTCTGCTGAATCCTAAGCAGTGATAGTATATTCTTTTGTATGCTGGACAAGCACATTTGAATGTTCCAGTGGATGCATGTTTGTATCTGTTGATGAATTACTGATAAAAACACAGGCAAAACATGACAACCAATCAAACAAGTAAACAAGTTTAATAGATTTATCACCAAACACAATCAGCAGATTGCGATAAAATACTTTACAGCCTCTCACATGCAACATCATGTTTCTAACATACTCCCTCTTCTGTTTGAGTAATAAGCATGAACTGTGCGAACCCTTGTCAGCATTGCAATATAGCTGTCTTCCTTCCTACTCTTAATTTAAGATGCCATCACTAAGCCTGCAAGTACTCTCTCTCCCTGTCTCTATCAGGGTTACTGTGTTTGTGTGTGTGTGTGTGTGTGTGTGTACTGTATGTCAATAATATATTTATGATGTAATACAATGTAAGCTCAACAACCAAATCCAGCAGCTAATTGTGGAGATGCCCAGTGTGAAATTTGGGTTATTTCCCTGTAGACCACTACAGCGCTTCTGTAAAGGGCTTCACAGAACAATACAGTTTATCAAAAACCACTGGCCCATAACTTACTTGATTATTTATGACTAACGTGCATGAGGTCATTAGACTGAGTGGGTGAAGTTTTTCTACAGCCTTTATTGGACCATAAATCAACCGTTTGTTGATTAATAGGCAATAAGCTGTCTCACCGTTGACCTCTTAAGCACCATGGAGGAGGCAGGTGTGCTGTGAAACAAGATGTTCAAAAAATAACACTACATGTTTGATCTACTGTCTGATGAGAATTGACATGATCTCAGATGCATTGACCAATGATTGCCAGGGATGTTCAAAAGAATTCAGCCTAGCTAGCTACACAGCAAAAACACCACTGCTAATGCAAGTCCTGTTAAGGATCTAATAAATGCAATCTGCACAGACACAAAATAATGAGCAAGTGCTAATCAGAATCTAGAGGACCTAGAAACTTCACTCTGGTGAGAATGAAATAATTAACGTGTGCATGAGTGCGTCTCTGTGAGAGTGTCAGAGACGGATTGTGGAGCGCTGCCAGACAAGATGCGGGGCACAATTTCACTTCATTAGAGGGAGCGAAGAACAAGTAGGATATCAGCAAGTAAAGTTCATCAGTCAAATCACTTTAGGTCTAAATAATTGTACAATTCCTCCAAAATAATACTTTGGAGGAAAGTTTTAATGTGCTAGCACTTGGCAGTCACTTCATTGCTGTATTTGTTAACACTCTGTACAGTTTGCATACAGGTCTGGTGTGCATACCTGGCTACTCTTCCTCTCAGGTCTCCAATGCCAGCCATGTTCTTCTGGTCCAGGCTTTGAACAGCCATTGTGGTTTCAGAGGTGATGGAATCCCGCTGGGCAATCTGTCTCTCCAGGGCCTGCTCCAAACAAAGAGAGCGTATTTGATTATTTTATATTAAAGGAATGGTAATTTTCTTCTCAGCAAGTTAATGTGGAATAAAATACAGATGTGGAAATATACAAATAAAGCATTTAGTATGTTTATAAAATAGTTTGTTTGGTCCTGGCAGAAAACTAAGGATGACAATTGGTAACAGATTCTCTTTCTGCTCCTCATTTTAATGCTGTCAAAATAATTATTGTGGGTAAAACTACAATATGTCCTTTGCTGATAAAGATAACTTGAAATTTCATCACCACCTTTGCATGAATGATCACTGTATAGAATAGGCCATTCACATGTGCGCAATGTATCTCTGAGAACCCAACATCAATGAGATGACCCTCTGGCTTATCATGAGAGCAAATAGTGACTGTCTGATGTTCCTTCCATTTGATTTAGCAGCATATTCACATCACGGCTTAGCTTATTACTTCTTCATTTACATAATTAATTAGCTCTTAGGCATTCATGTAATGTTTCAGATAATAACAGCCTCTAATCATGTTAATGGCCCATTTGGTATGCACTGATGAAGTTATGTATTTCATTTTTGTGCTCAAGTGTGGCTTGATGCTCTACTCAGTCAAAGATGACTCAAAACACTCAGCTGTTTCATGAGTCAAATTTCCATGCATTTCCCGGTAATTCTTCTGACTGCTGTTTTTCAGGGGTTAGTGCATAACTTGGCAGTATTTTTTTAACCACGTACTGTGTACATAATTTATTTTCTGCTTATACGGACAAAATGTCAGGCAGGCTTTGCTCAGACGCTGCACCATTCTATCGGGTGTAATCAAATCAGCTGTGAGTTTGTGGGTGTAAGTGTGTGTGTGTGTGTGTGTCCGGGTGTGTGCTGCACATCAAAAGAGACAAGGACAAGAGAGGAAAGTGGATAAAAGAATGAGCAGGAAAAGAAGACCAGACAGTAGAGAGAAAAGAGAATCCACACAGATGGACAATGATTATATCCACATAATGAGATGTTTAAGATGTTTAACCAAAAAAAGGCTGCAGGACACAACAACACCCTCCCCAATACCCTACTGCATCTATCACTTGTATACCTGTATGTCCATGCTAAGCTGCTTGACAATGCGTGTGATGGTCAGTATGTGATTCTCCAGCAGCTTGCGGGAAAGTGCCTCGACCTGGACAGAGCCCTGGGTGGACTGCAGGCCTGCTGTCACCTCCTCTTTGATCCTGACAGCCTTCTCCAGCAGCACAGCCAGTGTCCTCTCCTGACCGCTCAGGCGACCCTCCAAGACATCAGGCCTTAATCAGGAAGGAAACAGAAACAGAAGAACAAGCTTTGAGTCATAACATTGTAGAAGCTCTTTATTATAGATTTTGGTCATTTAGGGATGTGTTTTGCAAATCACGAAAGTTAACTTTTTCTAGCATTGGAGGGCACAGGAATACATTCAGGAATGAAAAAATACATTAACAGTATAATTCAATGAAGCAATCATCCACCCAGAAGAATAATGAAGGCGGAATAAGATGGTGTGCATTGGTCATCCTCAAACCAGATCTCTCACTGACTTCATGTCCCTGTGCATGCTGTGTCACCCTGACTGATGCTACTGTGGATTAAGGATTAATTTGATCAATGTGATTCACAGCGGTGTTAGAAAGGTCGCTGGTGGTTCCCAAATGTAATTCCATCCCATCAGCGGGGAGGAAATTGAACTTATCCTTACCTTAGTGACCCACAAGAACTCATTAAGGTGAAAAACACGAAGGTACAGTAATAGTTTTGACGGTTAAAATGAACAGAAATATAAAATACAGTAATTCACTAAGAAAAGTTACCTGGTGTGATCCTGATAGGGCTGTAACTTTGACTCGTATGACATTCTTCTTGTCTAAAAAGAAAAACACACACACATACAACACATATTTTGGTGTGATATACAATAGGTTTTACTCAAATGTGTTTCTGATCTGCTCTGTTAAATGTATTATCATTTTTTCATTGTTAAAATCAACAGAACATTTTTCCTCTCCAAGCATAACGAGACCCATATAGTGCAACATAATATGTTTAACAGCAATATATTAAGCAGTAATTTTCACAAACTTTTTATTTCAGAATACTCACAGGCCTGTGCTTTTCTTCAGCCGGCTCTTAAATTCATGTGTTTGTGTTCACTTGGTAACTGTGGTCTCCTTGAGAGGTGTGTCAACACAGTAATTTGAGAATGATGCATTGTTGATGAAGCAGCTTAACTCAGTGTGTGTGTGAACATTACTTTTACTTAAACTCTAAGAAATGTAGTTGACAAATTGACCAGTCCACAAAATAGCAAATTCTCAAGGCAATAGCTCTCAGAACACACCTCAGTGAAAAGGCAACTGCACTCATTTGTCAAAGGCAACTAAAGAGGCCAGCTGCCTTTGAATTAGTCCTTCAAGATATTCTATGACCTAGATGGTTGATTACTTTATAGATACAGAAATCTAAGAACAGTTTTGTAATGTAATGTTGACTTAAGTCACTTCTTCACTAATATCTCTTTTATTTATAATGAGCTGTTAAATGATCTTTTCTTCAAACATTTGGGTTTCATTTGGTGTCTTATTGCACTGGAGTTAGCTTAATCATGATAAATAAATAATAAAAATAAAAACCATAATCAGTGGTTTAAAGTTTTCATTAATTAAGGGTCTATTGCATTTGTCTATGAAGTACAGCAATCAAAAACATTCCAGGAGGGCGAAACACACTGCCCACAGAACAGTTGATCCTGCTGTACATGGCCGATAATAGCCATACTTTTACATAGATACACTAAATCTCAGGCTCATTAGGAACAATTCAAGGTGAAAAAAACTATTTTAAAAGGTGTTTGAGTCAAGCACTAAGCTTTAAATTACTTCCATGTAGCTGTTCAATGGCCAGTAGTAAGAGGTCATACCAGGCATCTCCAATTCTTGTGGCTGAAGCAGACTGAGGCTGGAAAAACAATATGCGATTATTTGAGCTGGGCGCAGGCAGTAAGGGAATATCAGCTGTGCATGCCATCCCTCTGCTGTTTCATTGCACACAATCTAACTAGCTATTCATTGAACATCCAGCTTTTCTCTGACTGAATGAATGATTCAACACTTAGAGTGAAAATGGATTCATCATGTTTCACTTAACCAAGACCTAACCCACATTATCATACAGCGCAAGCAAGTTCTTTTAGTAGTGCCACTGAATTATATCTAATTGCAGTTAGTGGAAGAACATGATTCTGAGTTTTTAAGTGTCTGTGTCTGTTTGCAGGTGTGTGCGTGCAATGGAAGAGCCACATATGCCGTGGATTAGTCTCTTATCATTAAGAGGAAAGCCCTGCTCACTGCGGACTCAACAGTTATCCATGGTAGCCCAATAGAAAAGCCGATGGTAGCTGAAAGCAATTGTTTGGCTCACATCTCCATCTACTTAAATGAAAGAGGGGTGATTCAGTGCAGTTCACTGTGTTGCTGCCAGTGCCCTCCTGGTTGTAATTAAAGTGTTTACTTTGTAGGATGGATGAGATATCAAGCAAAGTGATCCCAAAACAAAACTCGTTATTGGCTTCCCATCCAATGTTTGACATTCATCCAGATTGCGCATACATGTGTCTATATGTCAGAAAACACTTAAGGTTACAGAAGTTGTATGAAGCCCTCTTCAATAGAAGTCAATGTTACCATAAATCACCACACACAACTGAAGGCTGATTATCATTTTCTCATTATTAGAGGGTCAAGGCCAAGAGGTCGCAACAGAAGGCTCTTCATCACCTTCATCCTCACTCCTAGAGCCATTGTCATTATCACCGCGTCTCACATGAATAAATGTCCATGCAAGCAGCGTACAAGGACTTGGACTCTCAGTTCCTCTCTGTGTAGTGGGATGAAGTTCATCCTTTGTAATTTTCTTGCTCAAAGTAAAATTTCATCAGCCCTGTTTGCAGATAAAAGGTCATTCTGTGACCTCGTACGTGTGTGTACAGAGAGTTAGATGGACAGAGGTATTCATTTGTGTAATTATTGTCTCTCTCTGTTTGTTTATGTGAAAGTGGGCACAGTGTTAACCAGGGGGACGGAACAGGCCAGCACTGAAAGAAGTGCCAGAGGGCTAGGACTTAATGAGTTATTATACACACAGCACAGCATCTAAAAAGAGAAGAGGCTGTTCAGCGCTGCCTGCTAGCTGCTGCATGTGGATGATAACATTCACTGGAGCCTGACTTAGTATCTGATGAGGAGAACATATCAAGATGTGGCTACAGTGCAGGAACATCCACATGTTACAAAAGAGAACAAGTCTTTAAAACCTCTAAGGTTTCAGACTCACTGTCAGCTCTAGATTTACCAAGGTCACTGCTTTGAGAGAGTGAATCTAGAGGCTGTAAATCACTATGCACAAACAACACAGAGATAAACTCACAGAGATAAGATTGGGGTGACAGGGGATCCACAGTTGAATTATAAACATCTCCAGGCGTTGTGGGGTTGCGTTATGCAATCACCAGTCAAATTACATGGTTGGCCAGAGGGAGGCGCGTTGCAGCCTTCGTCCTTCATTTCAGTGTAACAATTAAGGGAAGTTTGACTAAACCCTGGTAAAGCACAGTGGACAGAGCAGGGACGCAAAGACCGTGAACAACCAAGCGGAGCATTTACCAAGCAGTAATCTTGCAGAAGTCACTGCATGTGCTCCAACTTCCCCACTGAGGTGAGATCATTTTTCAGGCTATTGCTTGCCGTCCGCGCTGCACGGTGTGTGGCATAACATGTACAGTGCTGCCTGTATAGGCATTCTGCAAGGTTCGTCGGGAGACTAACACCCCCTTCATCATCACACTGTGCGTCTCCTTCTTGGCGCTCTGAACTGATCATCAGTGGACGTGCTCCCGAGCTGCAGCAGCCCTACTGTGACATCCTTCCACTATTCAGTGTGTGCTCAGGCTGGCTGGCTGCTGCACAGGCACCATGGAGCAAAAATCACCTAAGGATGAGAGCACCGCCAAGGGACAAGAATCCCTGTCCTACCAGCGGAGGATGTGGAAGAATTTCCAGGAGAAAACCAAGCCTTGGCTTAGTCCTAAACTGGGATCAGAGCGTCGGGGTACCGGGGGCGCTGAGGGCAGCAAAAAGGAATCAGGGTTATGGATGTTTAAGAGGAAAAAGAAACAGTTGGACCGGGTGTTTTCGTCGTCTCAGCCGAATCTGTGCTCTACGCCGGCGCCTTTTGAAGGAGATAAGAAGTCCACTGGAAGCGACGCGGTCCCCAGCACCAGCAGCGACGGGCAGCCTCTGCTGCAGCCCCTTGGCGCAGCTTCTGGAGCCACGGGGAGCAAACCCGAGCTGACGGCGCACGGAAGCCCCAAACTCCCCGTGTCCCAGCTGATCATGTACCAGCAGAAGAGCTCCTCTCTCGGCTCGGCGTGCTTCGAGAAACTGGTGGTGGACCCGGCCGCGGTGGTGGGAGAGGAGGAGCAGCTGCGTAAAAACGCAAGTGATTCTGTGAGTAAAGAGCGTGTGGCAAAACACGCATGTGGTAGATTATCTGTTACTACCAAGTAAGGCTATTGCAAAAATTGAAATCCATAAGGAGGCATGCTGGGATACATTGCTCTGGAAATTAAATAAAGGACACAAGTTTCATGATGGTGGTGCTGCGACGTGGTCACTGCTCGTATCATGTGATGCACTCATCGATTTGCCAGTCCACTGCTTTCTTTACTCTGTCTTGTTGCTTGTAGGGCTGTATGGGCCAGATGACTACAACCAATGCCAGTGTAGGCCCATGTGATCATTACAAACAACAAGCTTACATCACAAACTGCTTGGTTTGGTATCATGTCACCGTCACAGTCATACACATCCAGGCTGCGTAAGGTTATTCCAATGTAAGACTCCCTCATAGGATTTCTACACATGCTACATCCTCTGATGTCATTTTGCCCGCTCACATCCTTTTCTTCCAGTAGGCTATAGGGATTGACCCCTAGCTTCACTGTCCATCTGTCACAGTGTCCTAACCTTGCCTGTAGACAGAGGCTGGGACAGGCCCATGCATGCCCAAGGGTTCATCATGCCTTTCCTTTTCATGAAAAGTGGCCAGTTGGCAAATGGTAATTATCAGGCACACCACCAGGAGTGTCAAGCAGTGTCAACATGCTGAGTCGGGGTGTCCTATAGGAGAAACAGTATCAAAGGGATATGTCAGTAGAATAGGCTAGTGACACAAAACAAGTCTGAGAGAAAACTTTAAATTTTAAGTCTTTGTCAAATGGAAAACACTGTCTTGTACTGTCTGTCTTGTCCCCTGATAGTAGTCCAATTCACTAGTCCTACAGTAGGTCAAGGCATTTCAGACAGGCTGCTCTAATATTTAATAATACTGTTGATAGAAATGAAATTGAAGATACAGTATGTGGGCATGTCCATAAGCGCATTCTGTTTCAGTGGCAGCAGTTATTGCAAAGCTTTTCATCTCACCACTCTTGAAGTGCTCCAGACCTGCTTCTGAGCATCATCCAGATCGCTGTCTAAAAGTGATTTAGCATATAAGTACACCACCCCACTGAAATTTGGCACCAAACATCTCTCATCCATTAAATCTCTGGGAGAAGTGTAGTGCACTCAGCTGAAGAGGTAAAAGAAAGCAAGTATTAATGAATTCATTGAAATTGATTTTGCAGCTTCATCACTGCACTTGCCAGGTCGGTTACATAATACACAGAGAGATCACACTTTGCCAAATAAAGTTTTAGCATTCAGCGTGAGCCATTAGTTACCTCCTGTTGTTGTTTATCCAAGCTTCTGTTGTTCATTTGTTGGATTTTCCACAGAGCTGGAAAGAGGGCAGCAGTGGTAAACACTACATACAGTGACAGCATCATAGCATGATAGAGTCATTTGTTGTTAGCTTGACTGTGTGCATGTACAATCATGTAAGATATACAGTATGATCCTAATCTATTATGTTTAATACATTAATAGAAATTAAGAAAAAAGATGGCATGAGATGAGAGGGCGATGAAAGGAAATTAAGGTGATGAAGACAGATCAGACAGGGTTAGAGGTAATGAGAGGTGATGAGATGAGGTCAAATGAGATACAATGAGAGATGATGACGTGATGTGTGATAAGAGAAGATTAAGATGAGAGGAGAGGAAGTGAAGAGGGAGTAGATGAGATTAGACATGCTTTATTAATACCTGAGGGAAAACCAAGTATATGACAATGAGGTCGGTGAAAAACACTCAACACACAGGCAGATAATCTAGCTAAAAATGTAAATGGTTGATCCATTTGTTTGCATGTGCATATTGGCGATGCACTTATGTGCTGCCTAAACACCTTAGTAGCCCACCAAGGATTATAACTCAAAGTCACACACGTTTACAGTCATCCACAAATACAGCATTAGGTGACTGCATACAACTTCTCATTACTAAAATGAGAGCATAAAGCTCAAAGCCACAATTTCATAAATGAAATAGGAATATATGGAACATAAGCAAAACACCATGTCACAGTTTGATTTGGAAAGTAAGTGATGCAAGGGATTAATGCCAAGTTCTGGAAGTCATTTCGTTATTGACTCAATGGAGGAAAAAAATAAGCACATTTAACATTTGCTGCTTCCAATGCAGGGCAGTTAGATGTGTGTGTGTGTGTGTGTCTCTGTATGTGTGTGAAGGCTACAGTAAAACATGACAGGGGAAAGCACATGCTGAAATAGAAAATATATCTATTTTTTAGTCAGTCTTTCACTTTAGAGTCTTTAGTCATCATGTTCTTCCTCATTCTATGTCTCTAATTGTAAATTTCGCTTTTTATAGGATTTATCCCATCTTAGTCTCCTTCTTAGTCTCCATTTTTAGGTATTATTGGATCTACAGAGGTTTTCAAACATGCTTGTTTACACTGAAGCAAAGTGGGTCATTATCCCCTAATTCAAGTCTGGTGTCACCTCTGTTACATTAAATGTATACAGTACATCATATTGATGGATCAGATTGTCTCCAGTGCTTGTGTCAGCGAGCTAAACTTTCTAGATTTCACACTCTTGTCCTTCTCCGGTGTGGTTCGCTCTCTAACCTTCACTCTCGGTCAGAGTTGGTCTTCTATCATCACTTTACTGACCTGCTAAAAGCCCAGTGTCAGGTACAACATTACTTTCAAATAATATTGACTGTAAGTTTAAGAAATGAAAACAAATACAACAGATCTGTCTCATCTGAATGATTATTATTTTTTGCCTTATAGTTGAAAGGACAACTTGATGGCCATGGCTGCAGGTAAACCATGTGATTTAATGTGGTATATATTTTGAACAGTGTTTGGGCTATTCTTTATATTTTTAATATTAACTGTTTTCTTTTACATAGGCCACAATTGACATCCTGGTGAGGTTGGAGGGCTTTCCAAGATTCCAGGTGGAAAAAATCCTTGGAACAATGATTGATGAGGGATAAAGAGTGGAGTTGGCGTGGTTGTTTTTGTTTTAATCCAATTTCTTTATTCTGTATGAAAGTTATTTTTTTTAAGTAAATGGCATACTTTTTGTCAAAGTATTTTGGTTATGGTGATTTTGTTCTTCCTCAAATGTTGAGGCACAAGACACAATAGGCTACCAAGTTGGTAGAGAGAATAGAGACATAGAATTTTATAAAATTCAACTGGCTTTATTGGCATGAAAGTTTCAAAAAACAATGTTGCCAAAGCATCAAAATACAGTACAACAATAACAATACAATCTAGGCCTAATGACAACAGAATATAATTCATAGACAGATTATTATGATTTGTGGTGTTTATTTGTCTCTGTCTGGTGTGGTGAAACTGAGTAATGGCCCGCTGGATCCGGAGTGACTGTCCAATATCCAACTTAAAACTAACTTCACCACGGCCAGGAACCGAATACAAAACTACACACCTGAATTAATTAGCTTAATTAGCCTACACCACCGGTACGGAGGCCAGATACTACCGCACCTGAATAAATATCTGGGTCCAAATAGTGAGGGAAATCAGCGGAGGTCAGAGGTGAATGAAGTAAACCAGTGGCTAACTGTTAGCATTGAACCGCCCTCCTTCTTTCCCACTGGCTACCTCTGCTGCTAACACACCTGTGTGGACTGGTTGGGACATCAAACCGAACCACCAGCGTTAGCCAGTCCGTTCAGAGAAAGGTGGAAAACGTTTGTGAGTGCGTAAGGACAGACACGGGTTAGAAAGTCGAGGCATCTGCTGCAAATGATCCCCCCCTGGGGCCCTGCCATTACTTTTGGAGCTTAATTTACTGGGCAGCCGCTGCCCCAGCCTTTACTGCATTCAAACATGGCCCAACTTTCGGTGCATCTTCTGCCTCGTGTGAAAATTTGTTTTCCACACTCCACACACCGTGAACATGTTCATCTCTAAATATCGAGGAGCCATGCTTCACCCAGTGGCGTGGGCAGCTGCATGCCCTTTGAAAGAGACCCAAGGAGTGCTGTAATGATTTATCCTGTGACGGTTCAACACAGACATTAAGCTATGTAATGGTGAGTAAAGCTTTGGCATTATTTTCACGACTAGCATGGGCTTCTGTTGTGCTGTAGCCTACAATAATTTGTACACTGCACATTCCTCTTCATGGGCCTGCTTTCCTGTGTTTAGTCACTTGAAGTGGTGCTGTCCATGGTAGCCTATTGATCGTGGCTGTAATAAGACAGTCTGTGTGTTAGATAGGGCTGCACCCCGAGCCAGACTAGTAGACTACTTAAGTGGACCAACCTGTAGCCCTGGTCACCTTTCTTTTATCATCCCCAGTCAGTTTAGTTGGATCTTTGTCTCCATTGTTTATGCATAGAAGAAAACCAAAACAGGATTTTGTTTCTGAGTCTTTGTACTTTCCCTATGAATATGCAATTAGTTTCACAACATGCAGCGCATTTTTTTCACATCTCTTTTAAGGAAAGAGAAGTGGCCTATTTCATCTAAACAAAACAGTGTATCTGAGAAAAAAAATCTCTAGTCTCTGTATTTTGTGCTTTTACTCTGAGACTCAGTACTCTGCCTCCAGTTCTCAGTCGTGTCTTCTAACTCCTTTCTGCTCAGCTCATATGGAGTACTTTAAAATATTTAACACTTATGAATCAGGGAAGTAGGTTTTTGTGTCACAGAGGCCATACACTCACAACCTAAATGCTAAATATATCAGATGTGAAAGATGTGTGGTGAGTATTTCCACTCATGGAATCGTCTCACGGACGAGATGGATGGTAATGTTTGGAGATAATACACCTGTTTTTGGGTGAACATGACCTGGACAAGTGCTTCGTCCTTTTTAACCACTTTAAATACTGCAGTATCTGAATGAGTATTGGATTAATAATCGGTCATACATTTGCTCATTGTAGAATCATGATTTGTGTATCTTCAATGTCTTACGAGTTGTGTTAAGAAGTGAGTCTTGCAATCTTTATAAACCCGTCCTCATAGCTTGCAGTTGGTCCAGCTGCTGTAGCTCCATCTGGTTTCAGTGGATGTGTGCTGACTAAAATCAAAATAACCTTGTTAGTTTTCAGCCAGTTGGCTTTTGTCCAGACAGTTGATTAAACAGTTTACTGAAAGGATATCGGACCCATGAAGTATAGTTTATAGATCTCAGCACATGTTGCATCAGATACTCTAAGTTAGGGATGATTTTAATTATTGTCCTCTTTTGATAATGCAGTGACTGTGAAATGAGCCATATTTGGATGTCCTGTAGGAATATGTTTTTTACTTGTGGCTGTTATGCGAGTTGTGTTGTGAGAACAGCATCGTGGCAACTTGGAAACAGCCTGTGGCATCGTTCTGGAAGTGTCCTCCTGATGGCAGCTTAAATTAGTATTCATTACAGCCCAGGAGACCATCCTTTGTAACACACGCTGACGGGCACATGATTAATGCCGACCTCGAAGCTGTATTCTGTCTGGGCATCGTGACGTAGAAAAAAAAAAAAATTCTTGCATTGGCAAAAGTATGACACCACTTGGGGATGTTGATGGGTTTTAGCTCTCACTTTGTGATGAAGTGTCTTGTAGTGCCTGGTGTCTGCCTCCCACACACCCGAGTGTGCCTGTCTCTCTTCCATGGAAATCTGTGAACGACCTGTGATAGAGGATTCGAGTGGTTTTACCTGTAGACAAGTGCAATTGTGAGCAGCAAATTTAGATTTAATTTTAGTTTAAGGACGTGGCGTGATGGCTCAGTTGTTTGCAGTGTTGGATCGAAAACTTTAAGTGCCCATATGTATGAATGTGAGTGAGTATTATCTATCTGTTAGCTGTGCTATGAACTAGTGTGCCTCTGGACATTTTTTAATGTCTTATCAGATTCTTTCCTTATTTTCCTTTTTTAAAGATGTTTTAATCCTTTATCTTTTATTGAGATTACTGGAGGAACTCGAGTAATTCTTGATTCAAATGCTCTGCCTCAGCGCTTTGTTTTAGCCATGGAACTGTTATGCTGTAAATGAATTCATGCACATTAATCAAGAACTGATTGTGTGACAGGAAGAGTTGAAAAGTGGAGGAAAGAAAAAAAGGGGGGGGGCTAAAAGAAGAAACGGGTGGTTACAAACACCAGAAACGTTCAAAACTTTGGGAGCATTTTAATCTGGTGCCACTACTGGGGGTTTATGAAATTATTATCATAAAATTATGATAACATACAATCAAAATCTGCCAGTGAACCTTCCTGCAGAATTTTTTTTTATTTTTTATTATATATGCTTAATTGTTGTCTTCCAAATGCTTCTTCTGGCATTCAGTTTATAATGACATACAGAAAAGATGCAAATCCTCATGCTGTAGAGGATTGTTATTACTCTAATAATCTGATGATTACAGTTGTTAATTTATTTGTAATTGTCAGCTAAGCCTTACAGCACTAAATTCATGCCAGATAAACTGTCACTTGATGAAAAGCAACCTTTTACACTATTATGATTAAGCTCTTCTCTGCCTGTCAGTCATTCTGTATACCGTGTCTGCATTATTCCTGCAACAAGGTCACAAACGTGTTTTTGTCAGTCATTGCCCTCAGAGATCCAAAACAAAACAAAAAAACAGTCCCCTTTTCCTTCTTCCTGTCACTCCTCAGTATGTCCTTGAGGGGATAACCTTACCTGCATTGTCTCTTTCTCCCTGATCCATCTCACATCTCCCCTCCTCTGATCCCAGCTTTAGCCTCTCTGATAATGACACTCTTCCCTTACAAGAGCTTTCTGAGGACAAATCCAAAATATACCCCAGCCTGTCAGAAGAACAGTCTGTGCACTGTAAGATGGGAACTCTGCACTGTGACTTTGTGTTACCCTCCAGCGTTGTTCTCTCCAGTCTCAGCCAGTCCCATTAAACAGTCTCATACACGCACTCTTAAGCACATGCACGTGCAACTAAGGTATACACAGCATGAATACCCATACACTCGTTTGTCTGAGCCCCTTAGTGTTATTGTAAACAAGGTTAAGCATGACAGTGCAGACTGCTAAATGACTCGGGAGTGCCGACGCGCCTTCATAAACGGCAGCATTACACAAAGGGAGAAAAAGACTCTCTCCATCCTCTTCTCTCTTAATACAACGTCATGCAATAATCAAGCATGCACAATATATATTAACAAAGGCCAAAAGCGCTGGCAGACATGATTATCAGTCTGAGTAATGAGAGAGCAGGTAGAGATGGG
The DNA here is from genome assembly GCA_002120245.1 of Maccullochella peelii. NCBI lineage: Eukaryota > Metazoa > Chordata > Actinopteri > Centrarchiformes > Percichthyidae > Maccullochella > Maccullochella peelii. The sequence goes on along the minus strand of LKNJ01002144.1, from coordinate 21,310 downwards.
TCAGCCTTTAAATCACTAGACGGAGCCAGGGAATTGGTTTCCTAACTCTTAATGCTGCCCTCCCACCTAGGTAAATCATCTCTGAGCCGCGTCAGACCAAAACGGCAGCTCAGAGTAGGAAGGGGGTGTGTGTGTGTAGGGATGGTGGTCAAATTACAGATGACATCCAACAATAACCTGCTATGTGATATTTGTTGATTATCAGGAAACAGATAAGTGTTTGTACTATTTGAGTGAGAGTGACTGTGTAATTTTCTCTACCTCTGTCTCTGACACTTATTGTATCCTTCTCTAACCTCCAACTCCGATGCTCTACAACCTAGCAACTGAGCTATGACAGCTTTTACAAGTGGGTCGGATGCACGAGATGAAAGCAAGGTCAAGCCCAGGCAGACAGAGACAGACAGCCACCAATAATATGGTCTTTTCTTTCCGGACAAAACAACACACGGTGACCAAAAGGCTGTGGGATGATTTTCCTACCCCTCATGCTAATCAAAAATAGATCATTTGCAACTCAATGTAGACCCCACATCCTCAGTGGTGAGTGGATATTGAATATTTGCAAATGATTTTCTCTGTAGCATAGATGAAGCTGTCCCAATAGTCTCTGAGTCATAAGTGTTCCTGCAGCCCATTAAGATCAATATGGGAGCATGGCTGTAAATTGGATGTACTGCATATTAAGAAGTGGACATGTGTGCTTCTTATTATTCCAGTGAATGATTGGGTTCCTTAGGCAATGCATGCTGCACCTTTTTATAAATATACATTTTGTTGAACATGAATATAACCTAACCCAGCTGATTTACTTATTGTCACACTGATACCTCATTTGGGTTTCACATTAGCCTAGTAAAATAAACTGTCAGTGGTCTGCAGCTCTGTACTGATTCTAGACTATTTTGTCCTCTCTGGAGCACAGATTGCCCCTGAATAATGGCATCACATTGAATAAAATAAGTGGTATGACGCCTAATGTCTAGAATCATTTAGTCAGATATGCTACCGATCAAGCTACTTCATGACTTATTTTATCTTAGATATTAGGCTAAACAAAAAAAGCAGATGTAACATGAATCAAATGAACTGAAGTTATAAACCTTGTCATGCTTAATGAGGCCACATAAAGATAATAGGAAAAGGGCAGTGGATTGTAGATGTGTAACTGTTACTGATAGACTAACTAAACTAGCCAAAATGTGCTTTCATATTTTAGGACACAGAGTTCTTGTGCTCCTGTTAGCAGATTACAGTCTTCCATTTTGACAAGAGTTAAGTAGATCTGCGGCTTCTGAACTCAAGGGAATATCTTCATGTGTCTATCGGGGTTTCCTGGGAAGTCATTGTAATCAGCTGTAAAGCCACTGTATTGATCCAGAGGGAGAGCAACGCAGACAGACTGAAAGAGATATTGATGATACTAGGGTAGAGTGTGAGTTGGGGAAATATTTGCAAGGGTGAGCCATTTATTACCTCACATGTCTTCCATTTGACTTCTTTTCAGTAAAGCCCAGTGAATTTGGTACAGAAGAAAGTGGACCTGAGCAGCTGTAAGACTGATTTAGACTAGAACTTGTCTGCCAATTTCCATTTGGTGTGAAAAACTGGCCACAAGAAATGTTCGAATACAAGCTTAAAATGTGGCTGTGCTGATTTCAGTTTTCTTTCAACATGAATTTTACTTATGGGTGTGAGATGACAAGTACCAAACATTAATAGTTTGACTGAATAGTGTTTCATGGATGAGGGCAAAAGGACAGCATTTCTTAGATTTTTGTGTTTCTGTGAATATACATAGTGGCCATTTGTGAGTCAGAGGTTAAATCAGGGTTTTTGTGTCCACTCATGCGCGCATGTGTAAGTGTGTCTGTGTGTCTCGTTGTTCTTGAGTCGATAGACTGTGAGATATCCATAAATTCACCACCAGATTAACAGGGTTTATGTCTGATTCCACAGTGAGGTTCAGTTAGCTCAAGGCAAACATAAATGTATTTCTAACTCTACAGTGAGGGGCTAGCCTATAGCTGAGGGACTTGGTCTACTAATTTTATAGATTATACTTTAGCAAAAAGAGTATACTTTGTAATGATTCACAATATTTACATTTTAAGCATTTAACTGATGCCTGGAATCCATTTAGCCTATAATGAGTTAATCTGTGGATTAAGATTCCTACATCACCAACATATCATGTAGCAAATAGTATGGAGTGCAAAGGTCAGGGTCAAACTAGTGCAACTGATTATTAATGTAACAAAATAGTACAATGCCACTAGAAGAAAATTTAGAGAGAATGGATTTCTTTCAACTTCAGATAAGTGCACAGGAAAATATGGTGGGACAGGACAGTATCACTACGATATGATAAACTGTGAGAGTTTGTGGACTTGGGCCACATCCAAGCCCATCCCATTTTCTATTATTATTGAATGAAACATGCAAAATTAAATTTTCTTACAAAGGTGGTTCAGGCCAACTCGACTCAAAGCTCTTAGATTCTTTGCCTGTTGGCTTGCCATCCCAACACAGAGCAGGCAGACCGCCTGCAGACATGACTGCTGCTGTCCTGATACATTGGTGTGGAAGGATGCACCTCATCATGGCTGAGAAGAGCAAGATATAGATATATAATTTTTCACATGAAGAGCCTGTTTTGTTTATGTAAAGCATCCTGCATGTCAGATGTTAGGAAAATCACAGTGGTGACAGACAGTGAAAGTCTGCTGATTTGTATAGTTTTTCATGAAACACATGTTCAGTCAGTGACACCATTTTAACTGATTGATAACATATGATATAGTGTGAGAGATCAATATCTGGTCACATCATTTTTTGACATTTCTTACCTTGCCTTTTTTTTTTGTTAGTGGCTCATCACAAACCCTAAAGAGAACATGCAGGGTCACTATAGGCTCAGAGCCCAATGATCTACACAGCCAGCCAATGTCTCTTGAAGCTGATGTTAAATTTTTTGCTCTCCATGTCTGCATTATTGATTTTACAGATATTCTGAATTCAGTGCATTTGACAGGTTACAGCTAACAATCTTAACTGAGCTCTTAAGAGTCCCTGAAAGCCCATCAGTTCATAGATGCTGTTTCAGTGGGTGTCTCTGTGAAGCTGTCATCTTTCCAGGGGTATGGTTTTATTCAGAGCAACATCATTTTGGCACATGATCATCACATTAGCAAAGTGTTATCCACAGCAGAGAAAATAACAGACAGCAACACCACGCCAGTATTTCTTTCATTCCGTCTCTGCCTGCAGACTGGGGATCAGCTGATGGTCAGCTCAGCCTGAAACTGACAGCATGAAATCGTCAGAGAGAGAAGTGCTGGTTTGTATCAAGTGAACTGCGCTTTGCTGGCACAGTGGGTCTTGCTGCTAAATTTGGCTGGAGCTTGGAAGGGACTTGGTGCCACCTACTGGTGCAAAGCTGATGTGGATCTCTGGAGAGAAGAGTGCAGACTAAGCAGATGTGATTAGAGAGGCTTTTGACTGGCTGGATAGATGGATGTGATGCTTAGCTTTCCATTAATATGAAACCAAGGCCATTTTCTCTGCACTCTCTGAGATTAAAAGGCAATTGTACAATAGCTTTAAAAAACGTTAAAGATATCATTATTGGACATCATTCATCATAGTCTCTCTTCATAGGCGAGGTTAAGTAATTCTAATGAATATGAAAGTATGACTGCGTTTTGTGTCCCCCCCCCCCGAAATGTGGTTGTAATCTCATTTTGGTACTTGTTTATCAGACTAGCAAGGTCAGGAGTTAAAAAAAGGTTACACCTTCTATAGATGTGTGTGAATATGGGCACGAGAAATGGTAAAAGTGGGTTTTGTGAGCCATTTATGTTTTAGTGTTATTTTGCTCTATGTTTTAAAAAGTATATGCTAGACTAGCTATTCATATGATCTACTCTTACTTTCTGGATAACTTTCATGTACATTCAAATAAAGCGATTTGTACTTTCTCACTTTCATCATGGAGAGGGATGAAGTGAGAAAGAGCTGCACAATCAAAGGAGACTATTGAGGGTTTATTTTGTTTCAAATTTAGATCCCCAATGCATGTGTATTATTTTAAAGTCACTTCAGGATAAGTGATTTCAGTTGTTTCCACTGGGCATAAATGTATCACAAAATATTCTTGAATCTAGTGATATTTTCTTGATGAAGAAAATAAGTCTGAAACCTCTGGCAGGATTCTTTGCTTGCTAAGATTGTAACTCCGAATAGAAAACTCGGTGACATTTTCTGAAGTTTTGATGAAGCTGGGATGCTTTCAGATGGATGCGTGTCCCCTGATAGATGAAAGTTAATGTAGGCGTCTGGAAACATTTGATCTGTATCTCTGCCATACACTTTTGGCAACAGAACTGTTCTCCGTTGTGAACTCTTGACTGCATCTCACAACTTAAGATTTCTTTTTGAAGAACATAAGACTGCTTAGTGTACCAAGTGTTCTTGGGGTAGGAGTATGTAATAGGATAGGATCATTTTCCACCACTGACCAACTCATAAATCACACTCACTGCAGAGAGGGAGAGATGGCCTTTTGTTCAATCTATTAAAGCTGGAGATCGTTCTCATCACGCACAATGTTTTATTAACTGAATATAACACTTAATACTCGAATTCTTGGATGCTTCATGAAGCATGGTAAAAAGATAAATGAAAAATGTATTGTTGAGTTCAGTATATCAGTCCTCATCTTCTAATCTCTCCCATTTATGACACTTATGAGGAGTAAAAAGATCACTGAGATATGTCTTGATTTTCTTCACGGGGTCCCCTCCTTTCACATTTTGCTGCATTTGTTTCTCTGATACAGCGTGTGCCGCCCCTCCTCCTTTTTCAGTATTCTGTTGGTCAACTGGCTTTACTTTGTTATGGTTTCCTCTCATTTGCTGTTTGTCCATCCATTCCATCCATTGTCTCTCCATCAGCAAAGCCTCCTCTTCTTTTGTTCTATCCACTTGGACTCTTTCCTCCTCACGTCTTACGAAGCTGGGGTTTGCATGAGAGGGATTGCTTGAGCTTTTCTCCTCCTCTGATTCCTTCATCAACTGGCTGGTGCCAGCGACAGAGCCATCTGATGAAATCGGTTGGTTTTCCCCTTGCTCACATATAGCTGGTTGTGAGCTGGTGTCACCGCCATCGCTGGTGTCACCGCCATCGCTGGTGTCACCGCCATCGCTGGTGTCACCGCCATCGCTGGTGTCACCGCCATCGCCATCGCTGGTGTCACCGCCATCGCCATCGCTGGTGTCACCGCCATCGCCATCGCTGGTGTCACCGCCATCGCTGGTGTCACCGCCATCGCTGGTGTCACCGCCATCGCTGGTGTCACCGCCATCGCTGGTGTCACCGTCACCGCCATCGCTGGTGTCACTGCCATCGCCATCGCTGGTGTCACTGCCATCGCCATCGCTGGTGTCACCGCCACCGCCATCGCTGGTGTCACCGCCACCGCCATCGCTGGTGTCACCGCCATCGCTGGTGTCACCGCCATCGCTGGCGACATCTAACAAGATCCTCGAACTTAATGTCTCCAGGTTGAGCGATTTTGCTTCATCGTCTTCATCCTCGTCACTTTTATCCTTGTGTTCTTCCTCCATTTTCCTAAGCCACCTTGATATCCTCCTCTGCTCACGGTCCAGCATGGTGTAATGTAGGGATCTCTCTCTTTCTCCTTCCGGCACCAGCTCTCTCAGCTGCTTCTGAAGCTCTACCGCCATCTCCTCTCTCAGGACGTGCTTCATGAGAAGGAATTCTGAATGCAGCTCTGTGATTCGCTTCTCTACCTGTTTATTCACCATCCTGTTGATCCATATGATGCAGAACCTCCTGTTGTTTGCTGCCTGCTGTCTCCTCCTGACCAGTCATTAAGACAAAAATCAAGGATGAATGACATTACATTTTTGCATTATTCATATATGTTCCAAAAGCAATAAAATAAGATCAATTAAAAACCAGATAGGAAAGCAAAACAACACAACACAATAATATGTGTAGCCTTTGCCCTACAAAAAATGTAATCTGTAAGAATTGTACCTGAAGGGAGAGAAACCAAGACATTTCTGTCTACCAGATTTTGCCATCAGGATATCTTCTTCTCTCAAGTTCTGTGTAAAAAAACAAAAACAAACAAAAGCGAAGTGATTTTCAGTTATTAGGTCTGCTTTGTCCTTTATACCATGGCCACTGTGAACTCTCAATTCTGATTTGCTGACAGGTGTGGATTCATTTTTGATAACCAGACTCCGACACAGGTGTTTTTTTCCATTCTCAACTGTAGTACAGACAGCAACAGTAAGGCTAAGCTAAAAAGCTTTGAGCAAGGGTTATTTGTGTAACCAAAGTAAAATATGAAATAGGCTCTTTAAATAAAAGACAGATCTCTGATATTGTGTAGCAGGATGCAGCGTCATTCACTATTCTTGAGATTGAGAGCAATTACTGACATTTCTTTTTCTCTCCTGATTTCAAAACTTGTCAGGAATTTTGAACTCCTTGCCCAACTTTTAGTGAACCCCTTCCTGCTTAGATGTTGCCTAGCAACACAAATAGCAGGAATTCTGAGGCCCAGGAACTAGTTAGCTATATTTTAATGTTAAGTTAAATGTTTAAAACAGTAAAGTGACATCAAAATTAGTTATAGGTATGAGTAAATAAAAAGGCGATAGTTTTAATGTGATTACATAAACATTTTGTTTGCAAGTGGCCATGGTATAAATGGGGTATCTTTGTACATTCAGTGATTGTAATGGATGATGCTGGGGCAAAAACCAGCTGACACAAAGTGGGTATTATCTCTCACTTAATGGATCAAATCAGCACAAACCATCAGCGTAAATAGTTGCTGTGCAAACATTTAATGATAAAATTTATCACACACTTTTTTACCAAATAAAGCTTTACAGATAGGCTGCTCCTTTCTGTATAGAAAGGTAGGTTACTGTAGGTTAGGTCTTATTGAATGCCATTGCATTCTTCTTCACTGAACTGTTGAGTGTTAACACTACACACACATTTACTACATTAGATTATATCACCCAAAATGTACTTACCTCACTTAACAAACAATTGAAATGTCTTCTGTCTTCTTTTTGCAGCTGCACCAACTAGTCTTGTGTTTTCTCTTTTGTATAAATTTGAAATTCATAGAGCTTTCAACATCTCCAGAACTGTGTTGCCATGTAACATCACAGTGCATTCAAATTATGATAAATTCTGAGACAAACCATAGGTATTTCTTAAATAATTTATTTAAAATATTCTGTGGATGTTTTTATTCTGTGATTTTTCTTTTCTTCTTCTTCTGTGATGTTCTATTATGTCATGCTACATGAGGTTATGTTGGGCAGTATTGTGTTGTTTATGCTGGTGCATGTTTCCATATTTTGATATTTTGGACAGAGGCCCCTCGTTAATGTGCACATTTTCAATTTTTGTTTTTTTGTTTTATTCCTTCATTCTCACACTATTTTAACACATTTTTAAAAATATAATGAAAACGTAAAACAACATGCATGTAACTTTGATATTGTGATTAGGGCTAGCTATTTCTAATCTTAATATAATCATGAATATATAATATGTGGCAAATTGTGATGTGTGTAAATCAGGCTTGTCTCCAATTCCCATCGGAGGCCTGCCAGCTGCTCTGTGTTGTGCTGGAGTCTCCACCTCCAACAGGTGGCTGCTATTTCTAAGTCATGATAATGACCACGGGAAATCTCTATAAAAAGGCTCGCCACATCACAGTGTTACTTTTCATTTCACTTCATTTCATTCTTTGCTGCCTGTCACTTTCACTCTACCTCTGTTTGTATGCTTGTCTCTTTTGTCATTAGTCACTCTGTATTTCTCTCTTATCTCCATCTCTCAATATTTCTCTTCATTCTCCATCTCAAGGACAAATAGCAGAGATGCTGAGGAGTGTTGCTGACTTGTAAAATTCTATACTAAGAAGAGCGAGGAGGGTGGTTTTCCTGTTCACCCTGGCAGGCTCTCAGTTGCTGGCACATTCATCCTCGTGTTAATTCATGGGTCTCACATTAGTGTGCTGCTCCTTCTCTGGTGACATCTGAAGCTGTGAACTTTAGGCTGTTCCCATTGTTGTGCACATCTGCTGTTGACACACCAGCTGACATATTACTTTGGGATGCACATATTGCCCATTAACTGTCACTCTGTCATCTGACTGAGACATCACGCTGTTCACACTCATCTATGAGCTCTACAGAATCGGGTGAGTTTCATATCACCTTGCTCTAACTGTGATTTTATTATGAAGCTAGTTAACAGCATTATACATTATTTAAACAATACTAGAAGGTTATTTTATATTATATCTGCATTGTAAACTGATCTCATATGCAATGGAAATTGCCCAAGACCCTTCCACATGAGTATGAGATTTGGATGTGATATGTTTATTATTACTCGGCTTTACCTTAATGACGACGTGGCATCACAGCAGCGACTCACCACAGACACAGCAACCCCTCACCCAGCTCAGTGGTCTTTTTATGTCATTGTGTGTAAAGTCATGCACCCTTACATGTCAGAAATACACACATCAACATTGAAGCCTTCAAGAAGTCATGCAGCACAAATGGAACAATTTGTTTGTGCGTTTATAACAGATTATATTGTTTATGTAGCAGATGCTACAATGTGTACTGTGTTCTGCTCTAGTGTAGACTCACTGCAAAAAGGTAACAGCAGAATCTGTTGTGTCTGTGCATGCTTATGCATATTTCATTCTTGTCAATTTTACTATTGAGTATGCTGAAAACAGATATAAACACTTGAATCAAAGCATGCAGAGGCAGAAGCAAGACAGCTGTAGCCATTAAATATTTCTGTGATTGATGAGAGGCCATTTAGTTTTTAAAAAATTTTTTTTTTTTATTGCTTAACAGTGTGACTGAAGTGTCAGCAACTAGGAATGTTACTTTCTATCAGCCATCTGTTCATTCCTGTCTTTCTGTCTCTTTAATCATAAAATCTCTCTTGCAGCTCATACTCATTCATTCTCTTTGCACACCAAAGCTTTATCAGAATACAGGAACACCTATCAGCCACTGACAGATAAATGTTCAAATTCACCAGCCACTCAACAGTAAATCATTATTTTTTTTGTCTAAAATATACCATCCGTTTTCATATTTTACCAGCATTTGGCTGCACCAGTGCCTCCTTAAAAGACCCCTGTAGTGCTTCCTATTAGGGTTGTCCTCACCGTAAGATGTTTTATTCTCTTAGTCTATTACTCTAGAATTGTTTTGAGTAATTGGCCAAGACTGTACTGACTGACTAGTTGAGAGGGACAGTCCTGCCATGTAATGTCACTGCAGAGCTAATGTAATATGTGTTCTGGATGAGATGAGAAAGAAGGTCCTAATCATCAAACTTTAGTAATCTGGGGCAAGGACAGTTGTCATAATGAAGGCTCTTGCAGAACTATAGCTTCTTTTTAATTACTGAACAGTTCACAAGGGTGAGTTTTAAAGCACCAATGAGCTCTCAGTGGTTTTAATAGAGCCATGTGGTGGTATGAGTGTGCATGTGGGTGTCGTTCTAATTGAAGAGGATGAATCACTGGGTGAAACTTGTAAGGTTTGCTACTATAGTCGCTTAGGTTTGGAGTGTGGGCTTCTTTCCAGGTCTGGATTGTAGGCTGCTGTGATGATGCATTGTGGGGGAAGAATCCTGGGTTGTTCAAGGAAAAGCCTTTCCTGTCCTAAAAGTTTTGAAGTTGCTATTGTGATAGATCCTGCATTTCTGTGCCTGTATTTGTTTGACAGTGTTTATTTCTGTTTTTGTGGAGAACATGCAAATGTAGGTATTTTGGTATCTGTTGTAAATATAGATAATATGATGTCATGCCGAGCTAGTTCCAGTGCAGCTACAGTGGAGTTTCATAGCAGAAAACAATGACAAACGGCTTTATTTCTGAGAGATCATATTACTATATCATAGTGCCCTTGATCCTCAACGGCCATTACTATGCAGAAGATGCCATTACGATATTAAGAATGCCTTGTTATTGCAATCAGGAACGAAACACCAAACTGTAGTTAATGAAGAGTCAAAATGCTAAATGTATGTGTAGAGTTCTAGAGAGGTTAACCTCTAACTTCAGCCTGCCATAAGAAGTGGCACAGGCAATAGAATTTTAAGCTTGTTGATTGGATGGTTCTTTCTGCAATTCTCCTAGTAGTTGATGCCACTTCTCGAAAGTTAATGCACATAGTCTTGTAGGTTTACCTTTTTAATTAATGAACCTGAATTCTTTCTGCTCACTGTCAGCACAGATGTATCAGTACATTGCCTATGCAGAAAATGAATAGGACTTGTACTTTTGGCACAAAATAACTCCCCCTTCACTTATCTATACATCTTGCGTTATGATTAGGAATCACAGCTGTTATCGCTTCTGTACTGTAGAAACTGTCACTATTACAATTTCTCTTTCCACCAACAAATACAATTAACAGCTGTCTTAATTACAAAATAAACTCTCTATATGAGTATTTGAGGATGTATTTTTCGTCTAGGTTTTCCAGGAGAATGTAGGAGTATGTAAATACTATTGAGCCGTGCTATTTATAGCACATGCATGGTTCTTCTTCTGTATGTAGCTGTCCGGCCTATAGCACTTACTCATTACCTGTGGGTCAATTACAGATTATGTGTCAAGAAAAGAAAGATAAGCTTTGCAGATACATTTTAAAACTTTAAATTGACTATTTAAAAGTAAAATGAAAAATCAGTGTTTGGTTTTAATTATTTATTGTGGTGGTGTGTTTATGCATGCAACAGAAGGGAAAGGCATTTGACCCACACATCAAAGTTTCTGCCCCTGCTGAAAATCACAGCGTTAGGTGCATTAGAAAGTTCATGTACTAATCTCAGTCACGATGCATCTGCAGTAACGTGATAGAAATGAACCAAAGGGAACAGTGTGTGATTCAGAGTTCAGCAAGAACAAAGAATTCAATGAGACATTAAACAGGTAATTTGCCTCATGGACTACCTCATTTAAATTTTGGATTCATTTTGGAAATTGTGCCAAAATATAATGTGACTCATTGTGCTGAATCAGTTTGTGACTGAGCAATGTTATGTTCCAGAAGTCTTCCAACACATTCACAGCCTCAAGACAGCTGCTTATGTGATTTGAAAGTCAGGATTATCTTTGTTTTAATGAAGGCAGAATCCCAAACATACACATAAGAATAAAACAACAGGACTGAGTTAAAGAAAAGTCAATATGACAACACCAACAGAATTGAGGTAATTATCAAAGGGGAAATCAGTTGAACTTTTACAAGTGAAACTAGGAGGAACCATAGCACAGAGGAAAAAAATCACAACAGAGCCTGCACCATTTTTTTTAAATTCTGTATGTATAATACTATATATAATGTGTGTATATTCAGTAACAAAAACAAGTCTCAAATTACTCGAGGCGATTCAGAGTGACAAATAAGGGTTCAATTCAACCAATTACGTAAAGGTCAGAGTTTTCCTTCTCTGATGTCCTCTAATTTGGGTGACCAATTACTTTCAGTTTGTCTTCACATTTGTCTTTGAGATGCTGAATGCAAGTTGGCATTCTGGCAGGATGCTGAAGGAGAAAGGAGACAAAGGGGAGACGGAGGGTTGGGCACCTAATCGACACAGTCAGGAAGGTGGCAGTTAAGTACAAGTGATGAAGCAAGCAAAGTCAAGTAGGGACAGAGGATGGGAGAGAGAGAAAGACGGAGACAAAAGTAAACACAGCAGTCAGATTTATAGCTCCAGGAGAAGCAGTGATTCTCCCAGGAGGGGGTATGCTGTGTCTGGCCTGGCTCCCAGTGTGTGCCTCCTCTGTTGGCAGCCATTTTAACTAGACTACATCCTTTGTACATCACTGCATCCCTTTACCCTTCCTCTGCCCTGACTTAAACCTCTCATCTCTCTCTCTGCCCACCCGCTCTTACTTCTCCTTTGGATTTCATTTTGTTCTGTTTTGTGTGAAACGTTGCCTTCTGTACTTGTTCTTCTACTTTCATTTGCATTTTTGGTAATTTTGGCTTTAAGATGCCTCTTCTGTTATTTCTTTTAGGCTACTGTGATTTTGTTTTTTAATTTTTTACATCCTCTTGCTCTGTATTAGTACTGATGGTGCTTGTCTCTAATAAATGTCAGTGGCAGTTTTTTGCATCACTGTCAAGGCCTATCAGCTGTGCTAGCTTTGGCTTATGTCATCACAACTGTCACAAGCTAATTGTCATGAAGGGACACATCTTAGATCTAACAAATAGAATTTAAAACCTTAATCGTATTATATAACTCTCGTCATCTGAATGTGCCGTGGTTACAGTGTTTAACAGCTGATTGGACTTTGCCACTGTTGGGATCGGGGAAGCCCGCAAACACATGGAGAGGTGAGCAGACAATAGGTAATCATATAGGAATCATACAGTACGTTTACGCTCCGTAAACCAATCTTAAATTTGGGAAAAAGAGAGCACTGGTATGGGTTTGGTCTTCAGGATTGGCAGATCCCCTGAGTTGAGATTTTGGAATCAGTTTCAGGAGAAAAAATCCCTATTGAATAATCAGCTTATAGTTTAATCTCTACTCTGCTGGCAATCATCTTGCAAATGCACACTTATTTCAGTTATCAATTTTCAACAGAGCATTTACAGTCATCTAATAATTAAACTTTGTACACCGATAAGATAAAAATGCATCATAAATAATGAGAGCCAAACAAGGCAAAGCCAATTTTTTGATGCTTCTGTGGTTCTAAGAGCCAGCAAACAGAGACCTCAGATGCATAAAAACAGATATTTGAGGAAAGAAAGGAAATATTATTGTTACAGGTTAAATTAAAGAAGAGGAGAAAGACAGAATGCAAAATAAGATACAGGGACAACAACAGGAACAATGATCAGAAGTTGGGTTAAGCATCATGTGTGTGCCACCTGTACCAGGCGACTTGTGGTGAGCTCCTCTGTTTCCTGCTGGGATAGAAATTGGTTGATCCCTGCAGTTGTATATAGAGCTTTCTCCCGGTGGCTGCTTAACATTTGTTTAATTGATTATTGATTTCAGTTTTAGAGTAAATGTCACAAGCTTCCTATGAGGTGTGGCGTATTAAGATAAATAAATCAGTCTTTGTATCTGTACGCTTGTCTGCCTGCCTATCTCTCTCTCTTCAACTTCTCTCTCTGTCCGTCTGCCTGCCTGCTCTCCACCATGCTACTTCCAGCACTGATGAAGTCTGTACCTCTTCCCACTGATAATGCTGCAGTAGTTGAAGAATGATGGGAGAGGAGAGGCTTGCAGAGACTCAGTCATGTCATTCATTGTTTATGGCTGAAACATTAGGTGTGCATGTATATGTGTTTTCACTGATGTTATGCTGTGTGTGTGTGTGTGTGTGTGTGTGTGTGTGTGTATGCTCTGTGATGTGTGGTGAGTAATGAGCAGGCAGATGGTGCACACTCCAGGGTTTGGTGGTGCAGACATGCCAACAAGGCATTACATGGGTGTGTTGGTTTATCGCATACGTGTGCACGAGCATGAGTGTGTAGAAAAGAAATAACCTCACACATTTTATAAGGGCATATGGACTGCATTTGTATGTGTAAAGACAGTTTGTCACCTCAAGAGCAGTGCTGAGAGGTTTTGGTGTTTACACAAGCATAAAGCTGTACAGACGATAGCCTCAATCGCCACATGTTCTCTAAATATACATGAACGTGCTCAACTACAAGTGCTTATAAGCACAAATACTGTACTGTGTATGCAGAGCCCCACTGATCTTGGTTATGTCATTTCTAAACCTGTCATAATTGCTTTAGCTTAAGGAAAATGTGCTTTTATTATTGAGTGCACTGAGGCATCAGAAACCATTTTGTTGTTTTTTTTTTTTTTTTCTTGAGAGATCTGGGCGAATTTTAGTTTCATCAGTTTTTCTGTAGCGCTCTAGGCTGTGAGGATGAGGTGTGTTGGATTGAACTCGGCAACTGAAGTCATAAGACCTGCTGACAGACACAATGCCAAACAAGCCTCATACAACAGCACACATGAAAGGGACAGCTGTCGTGTCCTGGGGTCTGACTCTATTGTAATATAAGAACGTGCACTCACTGACAGCCACACCGCTCCCTCTTTACTGTGCCTCGGCAGAGTTTTGTCGTGACTCTGCATAGCTGTCGGTGCCAGGAAGCAGAGCGGCACCTCCCTGCTGTCGTGCCCCCCCCCCCCGACTGGCCTGGCAATCACCCTGTTTTGCTTTTTAAATGCAAAGAGATCAGGAAGATGTTACAGAAAAGAGTGCCTCCCAGCATTTCCTTCCTTTTCTTTGTGCTATCAGGTGTTTTTAAAAAAAAAAAAAATATTTCCATCCCCCTTTTCCTGTGTCATTCTAGTCTCTCCTGCTGCCTTTTCCCCATATCTTCCTCTGAGTTTTTTTTCCTTTATTGTGACACCCTATGCTGCTGTCAAAATTTTTCCTGTCTGATGTTTCCAATATTTACAATCCCATCTCCCTCCTCCCCTTTTCTCCTACTGGTTCACCTTTCAGTTGTCTACGCTGCTGTTCATTTTCTGACTCTTTTATGCTTCACCTTACTAAAAAACATCTTTTTTTCTGTCTTGTGAAGTGAACCTTTCCACAGTTTCTCACTCCTGGGGGCGCCCTCCACGTAAGAGATATAAATAACTAGCAGGCTGAAAAGCATGGTGGATAGGACTGACGGAGAGAGAGTGAAACAATCCTTTACCTTATTTACATGTATTTCAAGAGGAGAATAAATGATACTGTTAACAGCAAAGCATGCTGTGATGTTTTCAGCATTAAGTATGCACACTCATCTTGTATGATATCCCCCAATGTACGTGTATGTACAGTATGTATCTTCTTGTTCATTGACTGTTTACAGTATTGCTGAACAGTGCATAAATAAATAGCCTCATTAAGGCAAATTTCCTTCAGGCCATTTTTATTTCACACACTACTGTACAGTTCATTGTTTCTTAAACATTGATTGGCCACCTAAGTGAATTAACCTGCACTACCTCGGCATGATGTCCTAAAGGGGAAGTGCCCACTCAGCAGGAAAGTTGTGGCTCCACAGTATTGGTGGTAATTGGTTTTGGCTTTTTCAGGTGAGGCTTTAGTCCTTCTATTGTTCAGTAAAGTAAACTGTTAAGAAATGTTTGTTCCAATTTGCCACAAGTTTTACTTGGTTTTCAGCCACATGCCTGTTGTGGTGTGTAAAGGGATTGCACACTAACAGAATTATAGCTAAATTGCTTTTTCAACATCTCCCACTTTTAACAGAGAGCTGCAGCGAGGGAGAGCAAATAGGTTTTTCAACAATGACAAGAAGCATAACTGTAGCAGAAGTGTGTACTGTAGGAGGCAAATATAGGAAAATTGTGTGATGTTTTGTGCACAATCAACAGGTTTTTTTATATGCTATGCTGTGAAATAAAAGATACCACGATCTGCGCGTAATAATGGGATATTTTTCCTGTTCTTTCCATTCTGCCGATATTGCATGAATGCAGTATTGCAGCAGTGTAAATTGTCCCGCATAAGCTGCATCAAAGAATCAAAGACAAGACAGGACAGGAGAGTGAAGGAAATGTCAAGTCAAGACCAATTTGTACATGGCCACACAGCGCTTTATCAGGCAACATACTGTAAATCAATATGGGGGGGCTGGAGGAATTAAATCTGTGAATAAAGTATGTATGTGGGCAGCTGTGTGTGGCAGGGTTGGTGGTTCTATCCCTGGCTCCTCTTGTTCTCCTGTTTAAGTTTCCTTGAGCAAAATACTGAACCCCAATTGCCCCTGATGGCTAGCAGCGTTGTGTATGTGGGTGAATGGGAGGCACTATGTAAAGCACCTTCGTATAAAAGCGCTATATAAATTCAGTCCATTTATTCTTGGCAGACTACGTGGTCCCCGTTGTTAGTACTACTGCTGCTGACATCCCATCACATCCTTTATACATTAATTAATCTCCACATTTAACCTCTTTTTCTTGCTGCGTCTCTCTCTCTTAGTACTGCAGATATGTGATCTTTATCAAATGTCCAGCTGAGAGGACTGGCCAAGATAAAACCAGCTCTCTTCCTGGCTAAACATCTGCATATGTTTGAGACAGCAGCTGGTTCCTGGTTGTGCCCCTATTAAGTTTTTTTTTTTTTTTTTTTTTTTTAATATTGTTCCATTCCAGCAGATTAGTCAGTCTACAGAGAGCATCTCGGCACTGTGTGTGAGTGACAGCGAGGGGGGGGGGAGCGAGCAATCTGCAGAGTTGTGAGGCTGAGTGACTGCTTGTGGGGTATGCAAGAACTACACAGCTGGTTGCCCTTTGCTATGTGCGTGTGTGTGAGCAAAGTACCGAGCGAGCTAGTGTGTCTCTCTCTCTCATATAGGAGGGTAAGCCAGCAGCAGCAGTAGTACAGTGGAGCGTGTTCAGTGTCTGGATGTTTGCGCTGCCTCTCTCAGCTGCGGGACGAAGCCTTACTGTAGGTATACACATACACAATGCTGTTTTGACTGTTTTTCCTCGTAGGCTACTCATTTCTGTATACTGATGTTTCTTTCTTCTTATACATACTGGTGTATTTAGTGTCAAGGCAGAGAGTGGTTGTATAGGAGCGTTTCCTCCCAAGAGTATTTCAGTGCAGAGGATTTGAGACAGTTGAGTGAGGTGATGTAGGGATTAAAATGTGCCGTTCATCAGCAAAATGTTTTCATCACTTCAGCACGTTAACACCTTTGCATGCAGAACAGATTTTCATACAGTATTTCCATAAACCTGCTTTGTTTATATGGCGATTTGCACTTCAATAGAAGGTACTGGCCATCTTTAAACTATGTCCAGGTGTTATTGTGTGTGTTTGTGTGTGTGGCGGGGGATGGCGGGGTGGAGGTGCAGTGGGTGTGTCGTCGTGTCCAGTTTCCAATAGTGTGGAACCTGAGCGGGCTGCTAGTATGACATGTCATGGTTCTGTTAGTCAGACTCCAGGAGGATAGGTGGAAAACAAAAGAGAGAGAGAGGAAATTAACAGAAGGAAAAAAAAAAAAAACAAGGATATACAACATGAGTTTGAGAGAGAGATAAAAATAAGGAAGGACTTGGGATTCAGAAATGTATGACTTGATGCAGTTGAAAACAGATATTTTCCTGCTTGTGTGACTATTTTGACCAGATAATGGGTTAAAAAAGCAGGATGGATTGCTAAATTTGTAGGAGAGCATTCCCACACACACACACACACACACACACACCTCTCTGCCTGGTTCTTAAACTGCAGTCTTGTTCCCTTAATTCCACTTTCAAGGGCTGGGTACTGAACGTGCACAGAATGAGAGCAAAATAGCCACGACTACGGAAGAGGGTGGGACAAAGAAGGAAGAGATGGAGGAATAAAATAAAATGATAAGAAGTGTCAGGAGGAATGAATGATTGAGGCAAGGTAACAGAGAAGACATGGGACAAGAGAAGGTTAGAGAAAAGAGAGAAAAGACTACAGCAGGTGAAAATAGAGGGGATAGCCTGAGGAGGGTGAAGACAAATAGTCTGATGAAAAGATGTGAGGGACTCTCTCTCCACTGATGTTCCTCTCCATCAGACAAATGCTGTATGCATTGCAGAGTTTCTTCAGACACCCTTGGATTGTTTAAGTTCAATTTTCAAGATCAGTTCATGGCAAGAAAGCATTTTGAGAAAACCTCAGTCGTTTTCACATCACTGCTCAAAATGTCTGTGCCATCTAAAAAGAATCAAATACGTTTACTCCTTTCCAAGAAATGACTGCAGGTATAGTGGCAACCTGTGTCTGAATTCCTGAATGGTATTTCTTGTTACTGCTTGCATAACCAGTACAGTACATGCATAATGCACACTATGAAGTTCTCCTGGGAGAGACTAATGTGGTTTTAGAAGTAAGTGCAGCATCCGCAACACACTTTCATGTAGAAAGTTGTTTTTCTGAGGTGTGACTGAATCATTCATGTTGTCATGAGAATTGTATGTACTGCATTACAAAATATTGTGCATACTTTCTCTCCCATACATAAATGAAATGAGTCCACATAATAGCCAATAACAGAAGATGTCAGTAAATAGATTTTGAAGGTTTGAGATGATTGAGATTAGGCTAAAGGAGCTAAAACCCTACTAGGAAGATGCCATTCTTATTCTATACATTAAATAAACTCATTGCATACATGGCTGGGATGCTCATCTTAATATAATGCCGTACAGGCTTCTCTTAGTGTGTAGGATGTATTGGAGTCTTTCATTCATTTCATAATAAAGAAAAACTCAGGCTGGGAAACAAATTTTGTTTATAACCAACCAGTTCAGGCTGCAAGATTACAACATTCATCAGCCACTTATGCCATTCTGGCTCCCAAATTGAGTTTCAGAATTTTAAAAGAACTTCCAAACTGTGACTGATTACCTGTCAACGTGCCTAGCAGAGTTCACCAACAGCCAACATTTGCTGCATTTGGTGTAAATGTTGCAGCTGGGGAGGCCTGGAGAGGAGGAGGAGGAGGCTTACTCTTTGCTCATGTGATAGATTATACACTTGCACACTTTGGTTGGTTGGTTGGTTGCTGATTTTGTAGAAGCTCAGTGTGCTTCACTGGTTCCTATGCCATTAAAACTGAACACATTTAAGATAGTAAATTGCTAGTAAATTCAGCTTCATAGAAGATACTCTCTTCATGGACTTAGTGTTGAATGAAATGCCACAATCAGCATAATCTTGGGTCATGAAGAATAGCTGCAACTCCCCTCCTGTGTATGCAAATAGAGCTATAATGGGGGATTCGTATGCAATTGGATATTGCTCAGGAGCTTTCTGGCACCTAAGTTATTCATACACTTATCATACAGTGGCAAAAAAAACTCCCTGCATTTTTCCGATGAAGCTTGCTCATTATAATAAACTGCACAGTCTGTTTAAAAATGTCTGCCAGGCCTGTGCACTGTATGTATGTATGAATCAGATAAATTCACTCAGTTTGTCTTACCCTTTTCTGCGGTGCCAATCACAATTTCTGTGTTTCTTTCGGTCTCTTCATCACTTGGCACATCGTTTCACATCCATCACCTGCTCATTGCAGTGATGCCATCCTATTCCTACAATTCCTCTAACCTCTCAGTCTTAGCGTTTTTTAGCAAAGGTAATGGTGTAAATAAAAGATGCACACTCTTGTCATTCTGCCAGTGTGGAGGTGGTACCACAGTCTTTGATCAGCACCATCCTCACAGTATGTAGGGATGGCACTAAGACAAACTGCTTTATGTAGTGAAAATCAGGATTTATTGGATTGGATATTCAGATATTTGCATATAGCATATTGTAGACATTTATTGCATGATTCTTAAGAAATTAATTTAGTGCTTAGGTGCATCAGTCCACAAAGAAATATTTTCTGTAAATCTCTGGTAGATAACTAGACGCCCAGAGTGATGCCAGCCCATCTGGTCAGTGTTCCTAACCTTTTGCAGAGCAGGCGGTGCTGGATCACATACAAAAGGTGTAGCTTTAAGCACTATTCATTGTCCTAAATACTGCAGCTCCCACGGATTCTGTTGTACATTGGATAAGCTATTATTTCACAAGAATTGCTCTTCCGTAACATGAAGCTTTCACAGCATTTCAGATTAACTGTTTGCAGATTAATTTAAAAATAAATGCTGTTTTTATGCGATACACAGAGAAGTATCTGAAAAGATGCTTTTCAGACCAGATCTATACTCCACCATCACAACTCAGGCGGCGAGGGAAGTTGGTACTGATTAGAGGCCATGCCTTGTCACACATAGTCAATATAATTCTGTGGATGTAATTAAAATGGGGGCATTTCATAACACATGGCAGTCTTCCCCAGTCCAACAGAGGAAACTCCATAGGGGAAAGGGGAAAAATCTTCCAAAAAAAAAAAAGAAATGAGGAAAATTAGTAGTAGTATCATTTGTATGTACTGGAGAAGGTGCAGCATATGACAAGACAAAATATGCTAATACCACTACTGGCTCTGCAGGCTTTTTTCAGTATAGTAAGAGTTTAAGTGGCTCATAGGGGAACTGCAACACACAGGAGGGCATTTAAAAATAGATTTTCACCCTTCTGTGAATTCACATTTGTAAAACACTATGTTACAGAAAGATGAAGTTTAAGGAGTTCCAGAAAAATTGCTGTTGGATGTTAGGCATGCTGGCACTGGGGGTTCTTTTTACATCATTAAGTCCAGGACAGCACTCCCATTAAAATGGCCAATTTTCTATGAATGTTTCACGTTATTTATCTTTCTTCAATATGCACGAAGTGGCACATAGGTGTTATTAATCATATACAACAAACATAGCAAAACAGGTTGAATCACAGGGGCATCCACATAAACAAAACAAGCAAGATTCAATCAAGATGAAAAAACTAAGACCAGTTTTTCATCTAAAGTAAGACCTGTTGGTATTAATTTATTCGTTCTCATCATTAAGTTAAATACAGCCCATCATGGAGCAATATGCATATTTGGCTAATAAGCACAGGGTCATTTTCAGAAAGCCAAGCAGCATTGGAGTGCATTGGATTGGAGACAGTCCAGCTAAATAATAATTCAAAAATTCTCATTACTCTTAGTGGTTGTCATTCTGTGATTAATGTCTTCCTGTTGCACGCTCAGTCAGTGACTTGTTAAACTGTGGCACTGGTTTTAGCCTTTATAATAAGTAAATGTGTTGTTCAGCTTCGTCATGAAAAATACTGAGTCTGTCATGAGTCTATCATAATAGTGTCTAACGGTGACTAATGTTGGTTTACATGTGCATGAAAATGTTACTGTTGCAGCAGTCATAAGGGGACCATAGTACAAAAAAAAATCTATGTAGTTATTATGAGTATGAATATCATGCTTTACTAACCTAATTACATTCCCACTTTCATCATGCACATATTGAGTATGCAAATAGCGTGAGTGTAGATTTAAGGCATCTGTTCCACAAATCAAAGCTGTGCTCAGTGGTTTGATTTATGACTGATTTTTGACAGTCTTTTATGCATTATTGAAGAGAGATACAGTGAGCAGTTATTGAGAGATAGCATTCACCATTTTCTAATTAATAATGCATCAGTAGGGATGTTTATCATATGGCAGTAAACCATTTTGAAAGGAATCCAAAAAGTAATGCTTCTATTTGTTGATGTCTGGAAGCCCCCCCATCTATCTATCTATCTATCTATGATGATGTGCTC